>APFE030818170.1:33294-59628 GCA_000404065.3 Pinus taeda | reverse complement strand
TTGATATGAAAGATCTAGAAGCCGCAAGACAGATTTTGGGCATGGAGATTTTCAGAGACAGGGGCAATGGTAAGCTGTGGCTATCACAACAGAAGTATGTTGAGAAAATACTTTTGAGGTTTGGTATGAACAATGTGAAGCCTGTGTCGATTCCTTTAGCTTCCCATTTTAAGCTTTCTTCGAGTTTATGTCCTAATACAGATGAAGAAAAGGATTATATGTCTCGAATTCCATATGCCAATGTAGTAGGGTGTTTAATGTATGCGATGGTTTGTACTCGACCAGATATTTCACATGCAGTGGGGGTTGTCAGCAGGTACATGGCAAATCCGGGTAAAGAACACTGGTCAGCAGTGAAATGGGTGCTTCGGTATTTGAGAGGCACAAGTAGTTATTGTATTTCTTACAATAAGAGTAGTGAATTTGTTTGTGGATATGTTGATTCCGATTTTGCAGGTGATTTGGATAAGAGAAGGTCAAATTCAGGGTACATCTTTACTCTTGCAGGTGGAGCTATCAGCTGGATGTCAAAGCTACAGATGTTGCTTTGTCCACAACTGAAGCAGAATACATTGCTGCTTCTCATGCTTGCAAAGAGGCGGTTTGGTTGAAAGGTTTGCTTGGTGAGTTTGGTAAGTTACAGGATAACATCAGGTTACTTTGTGACAGTCAAAGTGCAATACATTTGGCTAAGAATCCGGCCTATCATAGTAAGTCAAAGCATATTCCAATCAAATATCATTTTGTAAGACAGGTTATCACTGAAAGGGGCGTTTCTCTTGAAAAGGTGCATACAAAGGAGAACTGTGCAGACATGTTTACGAAACCAGTTTTGTTGGAGAAGCTACGCTGGTGTTTGGCTTCTCTTGGCCTGCAGAAAAGATAAATAATAATAACAGGGCATCAGGCGAATTGTTGTCAAGGTGGAGATTGTTGAGATTTTGCTGTTTGAGTCAAATAGGCAAAAATCTCTGAAGGATGACAACAATAGGGAATCAGTTCCTAGATTAGCTCCAGGTTGTTGGGAGGGAGTTAATGCCTCCTATATTTGATGTGAGGGAGTTATGAGGTTGTTAGATTCTCTATTCTATATAATAGGCAACCATTCGGGTGGTTTGCCAAGAGAGTGTGAGGATTTCATTGATGTAATCTCCAAATTTATTTAATATATTCCTGATGCCTATGTTTGGTGGACGTAGCCCAGATTGGTTGGGTGAACCACTTTAATACTGTGTTACGTGCTTGCTTCTGCTGTGTGTGTTTTATTTAAATTGCTGTGTCTGAATTCCAACAGTTAAGAGATCTGATACAATTCTGAAAGTGCAAATGAATTGAGGTTAATCTTGAGCAATGTCTATCAATCTAGTTGAACAAAATTTGGTTGGCCAATTTATGTGGATTTGACCTTCTCCAAGACCTTTGAGGTTGTGGGTGGAAAGAAACTTGAAACCCCTGGTTGAAGACCATATTGAATGTGCCTTTCCTGACAGAGGTTGCTTCACCATTTTATTTGAACTTAAAGAAGATCAGGATCTCATATTTAGGAGAAACCCTTACTTGATGGGTCCTCGGGGTCTTTACTTGGATCATTGGACAAAATTTTAATCTTAAGAATGATGTTCCCTCAATAATTCTAGTGTGGGTAAAACTTCCCCACTTACCTCTTCATTGTTGGGATGAGGACACTTTGAGAAACATCAAAAATGCCTTGGGAAGACACATGAATATAGTGGAACCTAGACATTCAATGTATGCATGTGCTTATATCTATAAGGAAGTAGAACTTGAGAAAGGCCTCCCAAAAGCAATTTAGTTCACATTAGATAATTGATCTTTCATTCAACGGGTGGATTGTCATAATATCCCTTTCAAGTGTAAGCAATTTCATTAGTATGGGAAATTTGTCATGAATTGCCCCAAAAATGAGGATGCCCTTACACAACAAGATGATGGGGGTCAATGGAAAATCCATAAGAGAAGAAGAGGACAAAAATGCCAAAATCCCAAAAGGAGCTACCACCCTCCTCCATTAGGTCCTCAAAATAAGGGGAAGTATTAATCTCGAGGAGTTAGGAATAAGATTTATCAACATGCAAATCAATTTATTGTCTTCAAAAATAAAGACGATGAATAAAAAGCTCAGGGTGTTGAAGAACCAAAGGACTGAAGAAGAAAAGGGAGATGGTCAATCCCATGATGAGAATAAAGTTTGAAAACCAGAAGATGATCTTGTGCAAAATTTCTTGACAGAAAATGTAGGTTTAGAAAAGGAAGAAGATTTTGAGTCTCCATAGGCCGAGAAATCTCATCTCAATTTCTTTGCCTCAACTGATGGAAAATCGAAAAATGAAATGGAAAGGGGTTTTGATGCCTTGAACTCGACAAGGAAAGTGGGAAAAAAATATAATTGAGAGCTTTAGTTAGCTCATGTGGAAAGGGATAAAGAAAAATAAACTCAATCATTAATGTTTCTTCCTTCAAACTCTTTAACAATCAAGGAAATCTAGTTCCACTAACCTTCATCCTAGTAGGGGCTCTAAAGCTTCTAGCAAATAATGAATATCATCTCTCATAATCACAGGGGGGTGAGAAATGAGAGAGTGAATATGAAATTAAAATCTTAATTAGATCATAGAATATACATGTCCTCCTCCTCTAGGAGATTAAATTTGGGGATTGCGAAGCTTTAACAAAATGCAGAACAATTTTGAAAGAGAGTAATGCAATCATGGTAAGCTTAAGGGGTGCTTCAAGTGGATTTTTCACTCTATGGGAATCCTCCTTCTTCAATATTATACAAGAAGAGAAATATAAATATTGGATCATCACTAGATTGATTCACCTCGCATCGAGGAAAATTTGCAACAGAGTAAACATTTACATGTATCATGACAAGGTAGAATTTTTGAATTCCTGTCAGGACAAAGGGAAAACCTTCTCAACTCAAACTACATTTTAGCAAGGAACTTTAATGTTAAAATTCATCAGTGGGAGAAGAAAGGAGGCAGTATCGTATGAGACCAATTTCCAAAAAAAGGTTGAGGATTTGATTTCTTAGTTGGACTTGGTTGGTATCAAGCTAAGAATCTCCAAATTTAATTAGAAAAACAAAATGGTTGGCCATGGACACATGGTTGTAAGATTGGATCAATTTCTAGTAGGAAGTAATCTTTTGGTTCAAAAAATTTCTCCCTTTTCCTTTTATTTGGCCTGGGCTAGTTCAGGCCATTGCTCGATCAAGCTTCTTTTCATGTTGGAATATTTAAAGGGTCCCATCCCATTACGTTTTAACCCTTTAGAGATGAATGATGAGGATTTTAAGCCACTAATTCATCATGCATGGTCAAGGCGGGTTATTGGTTCTCCTATCCTCATATGGGAGGAAAAACTCAAGGGCTTAAATGAGGAAATAAAAAAGTGAGTGAAAGAAAGGTCCAAATATTAGAAAAGGAAATTGGGGTAGATCAGATCCAATCTTGAGGGAATCCTCTTTGAAATGAAAGAGGCTCTGTCTGATGAGAATTTTTATGCTAAAAAGAGAAAATAATGTGAATAATTTCATAGGAAATTAAAGGAAGAAGACGATATTTGGAGACTGAAATCAAGATCTTGTTTGTGGCTGAAATTTGGGGATAAAAGTACTAGTTTCTTCCACAAATAATAAAAAAAGAGGGAATGGAGAGGTTATTTTAGATCTAGATAGAATAAAAAAATGTCACTCTAAATCACTTTAAATTGTTATATAAAGAAGATGGAGACACTCTTCCAGATTTAGTGGAAGCTTTTTCAACCATATTCCCTAGCTAATTTTAAAATCAGGCAACATTAGGATTTTTATCCCTATCATGGAAGAATAAATTTAGATGGTTTTTTCATCCTAATATCTGGATAAAGCTCCTAATCCTCATGAATTCATGAGACAATTTTATAAAAAAAATTGGGACACAATTAAATATGATCTAATCAAAATGGTGGACTTCATCCAAAAATCTAGGTACATGGGGGATGCTCTAAATTTATCCTTCCTTGCTCTGTTTCCTAAAGATGTATGGTCAATATTGTTTCTCTCTCTTCAGACCTATGTATCTTTATGATTTCTCATATAATATTATTTCAAATATGATCACTGAGACAATTTTGCCTCTTCTTCCCAATATGATCTCTGAAAATCAAGGATGGTTTGTTAGTAAGAGGAATTTATTGGACAACTTTGTTTTAGTATAGGAAGACATTCACTCCAGCAAGTCCAAATGAGACAAAGGAATGGTCATAAAGTTAGATATGACCAATTATTTTGATCATGTGCATCATTCTTTTCTCTTTACTATCTTCGAAAAATGGGATTCTCTTCTATTTTTATATCTTGGATCAATTCTTGTATTTATGGTCCTTGGATTTCCCCACTTCTTAATGGATTTTTCATTGGTTTCTTTAAATCCTCCAAGGGCCTTAGGAAAGGGTTCCCTCTCTCCCTCATTTTTTACATTCTCATGGCTCAATTATTAATAGGAAGCTAGAACTTGAACGAAGATGTCATTTTGTCCCTAGAATCTGATTCTTAGAAGGTATAAAGAGCATAAATCACACCGAGATCATTAATGAAACATTACTTCTTGGTAGTGCCTCTTTCATTATGGCACGATGCTTCATATCGATTTTGGATTCTTTTGTTCGAGTCTTGCTAGGATTGATAAATGAGAGCAAAATTCATTTATATTCTTGCAATGTAAGCAAACTATCACATGGAAGGATTTTAAGAATTTTAGGGATAGAATGAAGGGTTGAGTCGACCAATTTTAGATAATATTTGGGATTTCCCATGTCTCAAAATGTTCCCTCATCATTCTTAGAGTAATGTTATTGAAATGTTTAAATCCAAATTAGAGCAATGGAAGGCTCATTGGCTAAATCCAACTGAATGATTAATTTTCATTCATTATCTCCTTTCATCCCTTCCCATATTCTAGTTCTCAGCTATGTTGGCCCCCATCTTAGTCAGGTAGAAAAAGGGATCAATAACTCAAGAAATTTCTCTAGCAAGGAAGCAAGAAAAACTCTAAAATTTTTCATTTAGTGAATTGGAAGGTGGTTAGACTTCCAAAATCCATGGGGGTTTCATGAATAAGAGACCTCATCTTAATGAATATATCCCTTTGGGAGGACCTGGTTTGGAAACTAATCATAGGGGATAATGATTGATGGAAACAAGTTCATAAACACTATCTTAATGGGGGAAGAGAACCTTGTATTGATCATATCCCTCACAATAGAGGAAACTCCCAGATATGGAATTCCTCTAATTATATCTAAGCTAACTCGAATTCAAAGAAACGGGAAATCAATAAATTTCTGGAGAGAGGGAATTATGGGAAATCCTCTTATGGGCTCAAATCCCCTATTTCATCACGTGTATAATTGAGTTATTTACTAGCATAAAATATCAATGTGGGATACATCCTCTTGGTTGTCTGATCGGCATTAGTTTAAGTGGGCTTGGGGTAAAATTTTGTGTCACCTTGTTAGTATTTGTATATATCTCGAATCTACTCTTGTTGGGTGTTCTTCTTCCTTCTTGTCAGATCGAGACTCCTGGGGTTGGGTAGGTGATTTGTGTTTTGTTAAAATGGGTTATGAATATTCGTTATTCTCTGACATTAAGCCTCCCTCTTATTGGATTTGGGCCTTTATTTGGAGCTCATTCATCCTCCCAAAAGTTAATAATTTTCACTCGACATTAGCTCATAGGAAGACCCTAGAAACTAATAATTTATTGAAAAGAGGAATCGTTGGACCTTCTTGATGCACCTTGTGCAAGCACTCTACTAAAAATATAGATCATTTCTTCCTATAATTTCTTTTCTTGCATGAATTTTGGGTAATGATGTTAACTCAATTGAAATCAAGGGTAATATGCCCTTCTTTGCTAAAATATCTATTGGGCAAATAATGAAAATGTTATACTAGATCTTTTGTAGGGAAAAAATAATGAATAGAGTTTGGGAAGTATTGTGTAACATGTATGTTGGAAAATTGGCTAGTTATAAATCAAGTTGTTTTTAAAAATGAAAGGGAAAATATCATCAAGATGGCGAGATCAACAATAGTGATTCTTAGAGAATCTTTACGGGCTAAGAAAATAAATGAAGAGGATCAGAAGTTGGATGGTGAGGAATCAAAATGGATTAAATTCTTTGATCCAAAGTGGGACTTCTGGGAGAAAACACATCTTAGTGAGAGATGGAAAGTTCTATTATCTAAGGAGGAATTTGATCAGTGGAACTTAGGGTAGAAAAATTTATTCTTAATCTTGAATGAAGTAGCAAAAGGAAACCCAAAGATGGCAGGAGCCTCGGGGTGGGGGTGGTAACTTTTTGCCTTGAGAATCAAGAAGAAAATAAGTATTCTTTCGGTTTAGGTCACACTTCCAATCATAGTGTTAAAGCATACGCTTTATATCAGAATTTGAGGCAAATTGTAAATATGGGAATTCATGAGGTGATTGTTTTTGGTAATTCCTTGAACTTAATTAACCATTTATATTCACAATAGCTACCCTCATATACAAAGTTAAGTTATGCTTTTAAGAAAATTTATCAGTTTTATTAGTATACCCCTAAGAAAAAGTGTCTCCATGTTCTCAAATCAAACAAATCCAAGGATGATCACATGGCTAATTTGGGTTCAAGGCCAAATCAAGGTGAACTTTCGTGGTAGGGGAAAAGAGGTATGTGCCCCCTCCTTAACAAGGGAAAGAGAGATGGATAATTTGTAAATTTTAGTTTTCATTAGCTCAGTATTGTCGAATATACAAATAGAATACTCTAGATATTTTAGCATTTTTTCAAAAGATTCAAAGTCATAATTCTGTAGATGGTTGTTGATACATACTCTAGTTTGACCATGTCCATTGGTTTCAAATTGTTTATGTGAATTGTGTATCTAAACTAAGCTTTAGCTCAATGTCTTTTATAACTTAGTTCTTGTTAAAAAGTAGTAAATGTGATAAATATGATGTATATATTTTATTTGGTAAGTTTAGTCCTAAATCCATAAATTGATAATTATTTTATTTTCAGTGATCCACCCATATGTGATATAATGTTGTTGCAAAAGGTATAATCATAACGTACAATTATAAATGTGTTTAATTTAAAAATGTGGAATGATAGAGAGATTGAAAATATAGAGAAAATGGAATATTATAAAGAAATAATTAGCTCCAAAATTAAAATAGAAAAACTAAATAAATATTACTCATATAAAAGAAAATTCTAATGACCTCTACAGTCAAACAAAGAATTGGACAAAAGTACAACACATGGTGTGAAACAATATGTAAGTTTGTGAGACTAATAAAGTAGAAAATTCTAATGACCTCTAGAGTCAAACAAAGAATTGGAAAAAAGTACAACACATGGTGCGAAACAATTTGTAAGTTTGTGAGACTAATAAAGTAGAAAAAAATCTAAGCATGTTATGAGTTGAACCACATTTCACAATTTTCATTTCAATTTTTTTTATCACTGATATTTTATTTTCAAATGCATAAGTGGATATAGTACTCTCAAAACCCTTATTGCACCTAGATTTTCCAATCTCAACAACTAATATCTACATTTCTAGTTATTCCTCTATTTTTTAAACCAACTTTTAGGTAAAAATAGTTGAAAAAATGCGACCCAAAAGGTTCAAATTGTAGCATGTTTAGATTAGACTTGATGAAAAAATTAATTAGAAATTTCAATTTTTTTTTGCATTCACTAGTTCGTTTTAAAGTACAAATAGAATTAAATAATAAAAAAATATTTCAACTCTAAGAACATCATCTTTTATAAATTTTAATAAATACACATATATATAATTAAAATAATTCACATATTAATAATTTTCACCCTCAAAAATTCAATTATTTATATTTGAATTAATGTTGATTTGATATAAATAATTGAATTTTTGAAGGTGAAAATTATTAACATGTGAATTATTTAATTAAATATATGTGGATTTATTAAAATTTATAGTCTTTTAATGATCAAGTAAAAGGTTGCCCCCTTCTCTAAGGGATTCTGCTAGTCTTCTCACTTAAAATTTGAAAGTTGATCATAGCCAAGGAGTGTAATGTCATAATAAGGCACATCCATTCTGAGTCTTCTCCATTTGAACTAAAACTCAATATCCTCTTTAAACATAGTAGACTGCACCAAAATTTGATGCAAGAGATCAAATTGTGACATGTTCTTAGGAAAAGCTATTTTGAACTAGATATATTAGCAAATAAAATAGTCAGGTTGGAAGTGGGCACATTCCCTCTTAATGATAGGGTGACTCATCAACTGATCCCTTTGATGGAGACATGTGGTGGGCGTAATTCAGGGTGGTTGATAGGTGCATTAATTATATGTATGTGATCAAAGATGATATTCATGGAAAAATATATGAGGCTCACTTTGAAATGAGAAGTGAACATACTTCGTTTTGCAATGAAAATGAAGGCATGGTACTTTCTTGTGTGGAGTTAGCTAGGAAAAGTTTCAATTAACACGTGGCTCCAAGTTGAATGGTGTCAGTTTTTGTAGCATCGGATGTGGTCTATCCTTGAAATTGTGTGAAGAGGCTAGAATACACAAGATCTCCAAAATTGAGAAATCATTTCTAGAAGTTCAACCTAGAAATGACTTAATTAGATTGTTAATTAGTTTCAAATATTCCATAAGTCTAAACTTAGGGAATATGGTTAATTAATCATAATTAATTAAGTTAAGGCATGAATGATCTAGAAACTCACACAAATCAACTCCAAGATTATCCTAGCCATCGATTATGTTTTAATCTTGGTCATTAGTGCTCCAATAAAGGATTATAAGAGAGGGTCAATGTGGTGATGGAGAAGACACTTGAGCAATTCGTTTTCGGAGTAGATTGATTTTATGAGTAGTAGTAGTCAGTTTTCTGAGAGAGAGCTAGTGAGATAGAAGTAGTGAGAAGGGGGAAGAAACAGTGAATCCGGAGGAAGGTTTCTAGATCTAGTGAGTGCGTTTACAGAGAAGCAAAAGAACCACAAAGAGGCTGATGCTAGGGCAGTGCAATAGCTTCTAGAGGAAAAGTCGATTTGTTGGGAGAGATTGACGTTTTCAGTTCTAAAGGCCAGGAAGGAGTTCTAGAGTTGAGGAGAAGAATATTTATGGTTAGCAGAACGGATAACTACTTTATCAGAGTCCATTCTGATGCAAGACGTCCAGTTGGCTACATAAAGTAGCGTAAAAGCTGACATAAAGGCTCAAATGGTCGAAATTTTGAAGGAAAGTTGTGCTGGGAGGTTGCTTATGGGGTGAAGAAAATTCCTCTGCAGATTTTTTCTAGTATTTCTTTGTAGGATTTCCAGTTTGGGCATCTAGTTGTACTCAGATTATTTCATCGTTTCATAATAATAAAACCCTCAACTGCTGCACCGCTTTTCCCAAGTTGGCTTTTTCTTGGGACATTGGTCCAAAAATAACTGTGTAAATTTATGTGTGTATGCTAGCATTTCTTTCAACATTTATTCTTTCGTTGTTTTATTTGTGTAGGTTGCAGTGTGAGCTATTCAGTATTTTTATAGGAGACAATAAATAAATTGTTAATTAACAATAATAATTAGGTGAATAATTTCCAATTGCTGCAATAAGATTTGGGTTTTCAAATTTTCACATGGTATCCGAGCATAATTGATCAACTAGAGAACTTAGAGGCGAAGAAAGAATGGATTTCACTATTCATTGTGGGAAGCAGATCAAAATTCCCAAGGGCAACACAATCACTTTTCCAAGAGGCCGAGTTACTTGAGGAGATTCGATTTTTTGAGTGAGGGGAAGAAAAATTTGATCTATCTAGTTTGAGTGATTCATACTGAAGAGGGAGCGCCTCAGTATTTTCATGGAGCAGATTGATAGCTGGATGCAGTGGTTTTGCAGTAGTTTTCTAGAGTAGAGCCAGTGTTGGGTGGAAGGAAGAAGAGCATAGACTGAGGGAATTTTTTCCCCGGATAAATTCAAGTCTAAATAAGTTCAATTTTTCCTTGCAGATTAGTAGTCATTGTGAGCATATTTTCTAACTCCAAAAGGGAGTGAAAATAGTTGAGAAGTAGTGGAATAGAAGGAAAACAGGAGATTTTCAACATTTGTTAAGATGGCCACTATTGGGCTTTATGATTAGGACAGTTTGGATGGAGCTTTCAACTATGTCATTTCGAAGGCAAGGATGTCCTTCTTTCTCGATGAGTTTGGCCTGAAAACATATATTGAGGTAGTGGTAGCAGTTCCCTAGGATGCATAGTAGTTGAAGGAGTACATAAAGGAGATGGCACGGGTGAAGATGTTAATCCTATACGAAGTTCGGGATCACATTGTTTCACACATGGTTGGCAAGGGAATTTCCATAGAGATGTAGGAGAATTTGTCCACGTTTTACCAGGGCACTTCCAAGAAACAAAATATTTACTTAGAGGAGAAGATGAGATGCACCAGGATGTAGAAGGGGGGAAGGATAGACCCCTTCTTCACTAGGATTCAGGAGGTCCAAGATCAGCTGTCAGTTGTTGGGGCAGTGCCTCAACCCATAGAGATAGTGTGATTGGAACTAGCAGGTATTCGCCCAAAGTATTTTATGCAGCGATACCCTACTAAGCTAGGATAGGATGTGGGTTGATTTGTAGCAAGAGGAGTGATAAGATTTGTTGAAGAGATCCACTACTAGCAGCAACAATAGAGTGAAGTAGATGAAGGAGAAGGAGAATGTGGCCCTCGCCTCGAAGGGTCCCAGTCAGGGATAAGGGGAGTAGAGGAAGAAGAAGAAGGATTTGTCGAAGGTCAAGTGCTTCAGGTGTGGTGAGCTTGATCACTGCATTACCCAATTTCTTCTGAGGAAGAAGGATAAGGAGGAGACACAGGAACATCACACAACATAAAAAAATATCGATAGGCTTTCCCTCAGGATGTAGGAATACGTCACCATGTTTTTTGATACATCCCTGGGAGTGAACTGGGGTGACTTGGTGCTGTAGCCCCAAAGTACTATAGATGGATAGGATGCTTAGGGAGGTCGACCTCTTGGATCAATACATTGCTATGGAGGCCCACAGATTTTGGTAGTAGGATGGATCAGTGGAGTCAGATGCCAGAGTGACAATCACAAAGACTAGTAGAAGTCAGATGCGACAGAGCATAATGTAGAGTTGGCAGTAGCGCAGTTGGCACAATGCAGAGTCAGCAGCAATGTAGATTCTTCATTGACAACGTAGATACTAGTAGAAGCCAGAGACTCATATGACACATGCATCATAATGATCAAAATTGATTCACTATTTAGGATGCTTCTTAGTTGCAGTTGCTGCAGATGCACAACAACAAATGAGAGGGAGTTGCAGTGCAGATGTAGTGTTGTTAGCAGTTCAACAAAGTTAGTAGCAACACAAATGCAACATATATAAGAGTTGTGTAATGTTTGGTAGGAAGTAAGGCCAAACATCAACATCGCGACAGGAGATGATGCAGAGATAGGGTGTGTAGTAGCACTAGAACACATTCCTCGCTAAGAGGGAGCATTAGTTTTTGTAGAATCGGTTGTGTTCTAGCCTTGAAAGTTTTAGGAGAGGCTAGATTGCATGAGGTATCCAAAACCAATAAATAATTTCTAGAAGTTCAGCCTAGAAATGACTTAATTATATTATTAACCAGTTTCTAAATATTTCCTAAATCTAAACTTAGGGAATATGGTTAATTAATCATAATTAATTAAGTCAAGGCATGAATGATATAGAAACTCACACTGATCAAATCCAAGATGATCCTATCCATCAATTATGTTTTAATATTATCCGTTGGTGCTCCAATACAATATTATAAGAGGAAGTCAATGTGGTGATGGAGAAGACACTTAAGTAGTTTGATTTATGAGAATATTGATTTCTTGAGTAGAAGTAGTCAGTTTCCGAAGAGAGAACCAGTGAGATCGAGGCAATGAGAGAGGGTAAGAGATATTGAAGCCGGAGGAAGGTTTCCAAACCCAGTGAGTGCATTTGCAAAGAGCCAAGAGAACCATAGAGATGTTGACGCTAGGGAAACATAGTAGACCCTAGAGGCAAAACCAATTTGCTGGGAGAGATTTTTGTTTTCAGTTATAGAGGTTGTGAAGGAGTTCTAGAGTGACATAGAAGCATATTTCTGGTAATCAATAGGCAAAATAACTTCATTTGAGTCCTGTCCAAGGTAGGACATCCAACTAGCTACACAGGGTAGCGTAGAGGCTGACACAGATGCTTAGAGGGCCAAACTTTTGAAGGCAAGTTGTATCGAGGGATTGCTTGTGGGGTGAGGAAAATTCCTCTCCATATTTTTTCTAATATTTCTCTGTAGGATTGCTAGTTTCGACATCGAGTTGTACTCAGATTATTTCATTGTTGCATAATAATAAAACCCTCAAATACTGGACCAGTTTTCCCAAATTGGCTTTTTTGAGGGACATTGTTCCAAAAATAACTGTGTAAATTTATATGTGTGTGCTAGCATCTATTCCACCGTTTATTCTCCCGCAATTTTATTAGTGTAGGTTTTAGTGTGAGTTATTCAGTATTTGGTTTAGAAAACAATAAATAAATTATTAGTTAACAATACCAATCCGATGAATAATTTCCAGTTGTTGCAAGAGGATTCGAGTTATCAAATTTTCACAAAAGGAATCACTGCCCCATGGAAAGTGGCAATGAAATTGGGCTCCTTATGGTGAAATTTCCATTTTCTCCATGGATGGAGAGTGACTCTCTTGGACTCATAACTCATTCCATGGAATTGTACAAGGGCCATGCCCTAGCATGTTTTTCTAGGTGCAAGGCTTTCCATGGTGAGTTAATTAATATGCCTTAGTACCATAGGCCTCCCCATTAGGCATGGGTAGAGGGTTTCGATGGAAAAAGTTGTCAACATCAATAACTCCGCTTAAAAGGTGGTAAGAACTAGTCTCCTCTCTAATGGAACACAACCTTTGTTATTTCTATTTCCTCTATGTTATTATGTTGAATTTGATACTCTTTGCACCCTTGGGTGTCTTTTGTGACCTCTCATGGAGAGTGTTGGTAAGGGGAATTAATATGTGTAAATTGTGACTCAAGGGCTAGCCTCCCCTCTTCCTAGGGTTAGACTTTGGATTTGTTTATTTATATTCAACTCCTATGTGTGCCTTAATGGCTTGTATTGGGAAATATATTTGGTTTCACGTCCTTTTTTGGGACTTGGGGAAATGACCATCTACTACAAATATGTTAAAAAAAATTGTCCCCTCCCTTGGATCAAGAAATTAAGTATCCCTAGTATTGCTATGCTACAAATGAAACTCAAGCACAACTAATTAGCTTCTAAAATCACTTCCACTATGGACATCCAAAATGAACAAAATTTACACCATTCCTCTCTCTGTAATTAATTCTTTTTAATTCTTTTAGGTTTTTTCTTCCATATCTAAATGTATCAACACCTTCTTTATAGCGAGTTGCCTCTTAAAAGAAAGGAAAGTTTTCTAATTAAACATGATGACTACATGGAATTTTTTATCTATCTAACATTAGGGGTCTTTTTCAAAGTAAATACAACCCATATTTATAGAGTAGTCTTTTTATTTTGAAATCTATATCAATTAAACATGATGACTACATAATTTTTTTTATCTTGCTAACGTTAGAGGTCTTTTTCCAAATAAATACTACCCATATTTATAGCGTAGTCTTTTTATTTTGAAATCTATGTCAATACTATTGACATCATGAGAATTAACCATTGATAAACTTTCAAGCCAAATTTTATACTATGATGTAATGCCACAACCCAAAACACCATTTGTTATACCTATGATGTAATGCCACAACCCAAAACACCATTTGTTATCAATATACCCCGGAAATACCCTAGAAACACGTTTTTATCAATATAAACTTTTTAGTTATATATATTTTATTTAATTTATGAAAAATACAGGTTATTAGTTTCATTATAGTGGGAGCCTATTATCTTCCTCATGAAATTTTAAATCAATACGTATTCAATACGTATATGTTTTAAATTAAAAATGCACAATGCCCAACCACTGAGTGTTGGAGATAAAAGTTTGCAATGTTATTTTAACACGATGAGAAAGTTTCACGTTCACTAAAAATTAGGAAATAACCCAAATCTACTTTCTCTATATGAGGACCTATGTGCTCGAATTCAAAAACAAACATTGTAAAACAAGATTTCACTTATTATTTTTTTTATGTTAAATACTAAACCCATTGTTAATATCTAGTTTATTCAAGTAATTCTTAATCAAATTTACTGTGTTAACTATATCATATTGACATGTACCCAAATGCAATGAAAAGGACCAGGACCTTCGCCTTCATAATCACAATAAAGAGAGGATTCATTGTTGTTTAGTTAAAGAGATTGGGAAAATTTTCTTATTCAATTCAAATAGAAGTTTGTGAATCCATAAACCATAATTATTCTAGTATATTTTTTTTTCATATAAATGATAACAATTAATGATGTATCATTATTTATATAACTCTTTTATTCAAATTGATGTATAGTTAATATCTTAATATTCTAATATCAATAATATTGTATGTGACTAATATAAGTGGTTAGGTAATAAGAAATAACAAATTCATTCACCACAATGATTCTAACTGAAAAGGATTTTGTTAATACATAATTCTTCAGCAATGAATAGGATTTTGTACTGAAAAGGATTTTGTTAATACATAATTCTTCAGCAATGAATAGGATTTTGTTAATACATAATTGTAAATGAAACAAAGTGTTTAGAAATATACCTCTAATAAAAATAAAATGTTTAAAAATATAATACAATATCTTAAAGGATGAATTCATCCCTTACAAATCTCTTATTGAAATAAATATAATGCAACAATAAGAAAATAATATATAATTTATGAAAGAAGAGGATGAACATAATAAAATGTTTAAAAATATAATACAATATCTTAAAGGATGAATTCATCTCTTACAAATCCCTTATTGAAATAAATATAATGCAACAAGAAGAAAATAATATATAATTTATGAAAGAAGAGGATGACCATAGTAGTAAGAGGACGTGATTCAACAATACAACATAATGTTTTAAAGTTCAAAAGTTTATTGAATATAAAGATGTAAAAAAAACAAAAATAAATTAATAAAACAAAAATAAATAATATAAGATAAGAAAGGAAAGAATGAAGAAATATGCAATATTAGAAAATTAGTTAAGTAAATTTAATATTCAAGATGATACGGTCAAATCTATTTGATTAAAATAAGAATGATTATATTTTTATTGTAAATATCATTATACTATATTCAATATAAAAAAACGATTACATTGCTATCATTTCCATGCCCACATCAATATTGAGCGAATCCATAAAACCAGTGTCCTCCATATCAAATAAAGTTCAGGGCCAAAACTAGCTCATCCAAGTAGTAAAAACAGCTACTGACAATTACAGATCATCATTGAACCAAAAAAGCCAAAAGACTAGGCAAACTAAAACCATCCAAGAGTTGAGGAACTAAGAAGACATGTTCCACAGGAACTTGAAAAAGTGTTGTGTTGTCTAGTGTCTAGTATTGATTTCAAAGCTTTGTATCCATTACTTTAGAGAAATACCAACCACCAAAAAAGCAACCATAATACACACTAAAATAAAGAGGAACAAAAAGCTCTGAATTCGTGACCTGAATACAATTAAATCATCGCCCAATGACCACAATACTAGAGAAAAAATCGAAATTTTTTCAAACTCTCCACATTTTAGGTTCATGACATAACTCATAAACAACCCTTGAAACTCTCTGCTATAAAGACTTGACACTAAGAAACTATACCAATGCCTAAAACCTTGAAAATTTCCCAATAAACAAGGAAATCAAGACATCGAGGCAACGGCAATTGAAAAAGCAAATTTAATTCCCAACTACAAACACCGACGTTAACATCTTCAGAGTAATAGAGTATGACACCTCGCCAAAATAACGAAAATTACCCATAGATGTTGAGAGTGTTTATTCAAAGACTCAATAAAATAATTAAAATGAGAAATTACCCCCAAAGATCTAGACAAAGAAATGAATAGAGTTGGTGTACCAAATTTATGTCCTAAAACCATCAATAGAAGGTGTAAGGCTGTGACAGCTAGACTGAAACTCACCAAAACAAAGTGAGGCTCGACACATAGCAGAAGAGATACTAGCCAGAAATGCAACCACATAATGCGAAGAACAAAATAAAATTCCACCAAGAGAAACTTGCAGATAATGGAGGCCGAGGAATTGTCCTCATCTCCTCTCACATCAAGCTTGTGCCACCACTCTTCTGTCACCTTAATTAGTGCTTTAAAACAACGAGTCCACACACATGCTAGTGCATGAATATTAACTGCGTCCTACCACACCAACCTTAGGAGGATCCAAGTGTAAGGATGATACCCTCATCGATGTAGCTCTGGTGACCATATTAGCACCCCCATCGGGGTAAAATAAGAATGATTATAGAGACTCTAAGAAGATGAAAATAAGTATATTAGAACAACCACATTAGTAAATTTGGTTGATATATGCTAGTAAGCATATATATCAACAATGTTAAGTAATTATAATGGTGATAGTAATTTATTCTAAATTATAGAATTCCTATAATTTAATTTATATATATTAAATCCCAATATAACCTAATATATATGACCTTAATATAATTAACTTTAATTCTTTTCTAAAAGAAACATTACATCGTGAAAAGAGCACTCCAACCCTAATGGAGAGGAAGCCATTGAGTCAAACTGAACTGCGACCCCAAAAATCTGTGATCTGTGCAAACTACAAATAGGAGGAGTAACGAGGTTGGGATGACAGAGGAGGATGTTTGGTGGTGGGTGGGGGGGGGATTCCCTCCTACTGAGATTGCGACGGTAGGTATCTCACCCGATATATAAGTATTCTGAAAAAAGGAGATACCACCAAATGTCAGGAACATGTCCTTGGAGTGCGATGGCAGGCAGGAAACAGAGGAAAATGTTTACCATGTGCAATGAAGAAACTGAGATTCATCATTCCGATGAACAGACTGGAGCGATACAGAAGTTAGATGAAAGACCATGTGCTAATATGTAAGTTCATTAGAGTTTGATTGACAGAGAAGGACCTCTCCAAATGGATACAAAAAAAATTGTAGCCCAAAGGTCATATCGAGCTCAAGCTGGGACCTAGAGCCTTCTTCATGCTAATATTCTCGATCCCGCAAGACAAAGAAAAGGTATTTGAAAATAGTGCTTACTTTCATTATAATGTTGGTTTTTTTATGAGATACTGGGAAAACTGTTACGACCCAGACAAGGAAAAATTTCTTGCAGTCCCAGTTTGGGTAAGGTTACTCGGTCTCCCAATGGATTTCTAGGACCTAGAAATACTAGAGGGCATTGGAAATATAATAGAAAGATTTGTCAAAATATCAGAAATGACAAAAGAAGGAAGATACACTTCATATGTGAGAATATGCATATACATGAACATAGCTGAACCTATACCTGACTAAGTGGAACTAGAATATCATGAAGAGGTATGGCAACAAACTCTAGATTACGAACACATCCTGTTTAGATGCCATAGATGTCATGAGTATGGTCACCTATTTAAGGAGTGTCCAATGAACCTAGAGGAGGGAGAGAACTTGAACAAATAATAGAGGAAACATCAAGAAGATAAGGAAGGGTTTCAACAAGTGAAAATCAAGAGAAGATAAGCAAAATAAAACCCCAATGTAGGCAAAAAAGAATATCAAGCTCAGCCAAGCAAAATGAACAACTTTGAAGCCTTGTATGGAGAAGAAGAAGAGGAAAATGAGGCCCAACTTATGGACTATTAGGAAAAGGGAAAGGAGAGTAGTTCAAGTCAAGGCAAGACAAACCCCAAGAGGAAAGCCAAAGGGAGCTGGCAAAGAAAGAGAATAAGGAATGCAGGGAGAAGATGGAAAACACCACAATGGAAATCGACCCAAGCAAGGGAGAGGAATTAAGCATGGAGGAAGAGGTGCTGAAGAAAATGTTGAATGAATGGAGACACTTGGATGAAAGATTTATACCAGAAGATGAAAAAAGACTATACAGAGAAACATTCCAACAGTATCAAGGTAATCAGGGACAGGGACAGGTGGAGGTAGCAGAACAATTGGGAATGCATCAGGAAAACTCCCAAGAATACTCAAATAAAATGGAAAGAGGAAAGAAAAGAGGCTGGAGGAACCTACAAGAATATATATAGATTATGGGATAAATGTTGGTAAATACAGGTAGGGAGGTATAGCTATCAGTGGTATACCAACAAATAAACAAAGTATCCAAATGATAGTTACATCTTGGAACATAAGAGGCCTCAATAGTAGAGGAAAACAAAGACATTTAGCTGAGAGACTAAGAAAAGGAAAACCTCAACTCATGTTGCTACAAGAAACAAAGATTATACGAGGGAAAATGAAAGATATATTAAGTAAAATAAAACCAAGGAATGAATGCATATCCTTAGATGCGAGAGGTAGCGCGGGTGGAATAGTAATATTGTGGATCCCAACAGAGATTACAGTGGAGTATTGGATAGGTATGAAGATAATACTCATGGGGCGGTTTCACCTGATAGGAAATAGAGAATGGTTCCTAGTCTCTATAATATACGACACTCACATTCCAGTGGACAAGGAAATTTTCCTCCAACAAATAAAGGGGTTTAGCCAGCTCCACAAAGAAAAACTTTGGCTGGTAGCAGGGGACTTCAACTTAATAACAACAATAGAGGAGAAAAAGGGGGACTGCAAAGAGAAGAGCTAGAAATGGAGAAATTCGGAGATTTACAAGAAGAACTAAAATTGGTGGACATCCAAACAATAAATGGAAAATATACGTGGAATAATAGAAGGGGAGGGAGTGGACAAATAGCCTCTTGACTGGACAGATTCTTGGCCACAAGACACTTCATTAGCAAAGATGTCTACTATGAAGCATCCATTCTACTGTGTCTAGGGTCAGACCACTGGCCTATTAAACTTGAAGTAGAAATGAAACAAGGAAATCAAAACAAACCTTTTAGGTATGAGGAATTTTGGCTAAGAGAACCTACCCCCATAGATAAAATGAAGGAGTGGTGGAATAAGAGTGAGATAGTAGGGAGAAACCAGATGCACAATTTTTAACTCAGAATTGAAGATATAAAAGGAAAAATAAAGAAATGGAATAAGGACAAATTCGGCAACATACAAAAGGAACATGAGTTAATCCAAACAAAGATGAAGGGTGTACAACAAAAAATAATCAATGACGGTAGAAGTGAAGGGCTAGCAGAGGAGGAAGGGAAGTTGATTAATAAAATAGAGGCAAGGAGACAACAAGAAGAAATAATATGGAAACAAAAATCTAGAATTCAATGGTTAAACGAAGGAGAAAGAAACACAAGGTTTTTTCACAAAGCAATGATCTATCATAGGCAACAGAACAAGATTTTTTCCCTAGTAGATTATCAAGGCAATCATTTTACTCAAAAGGAAGACATGGAGAATTCGTTAGTGCAACACTTCAAAGGGCTGCCAACGAAACCAAAAATATGAAGGGAGGAGAATATAAAGAAAATCATACAACACATCCCTAACCCGGTGAGAAGAGATTAGAATATCCCCCTACTAAAAGAAATATCTAAAATAGAGGTAGAAGAAGTCATTAGGAATATGGCACGAAAAAAAGAATTAGGGCCAGATGGATTCATAGCTGAATTCTTCCTGGTGACATGGCCATTCTTGGGCAAAGACATAGTGAAATTAGTGGAGGAGTCCACGAGCACCAAAAGAATGCACCCGACCTTAAATTCCACATTTCTGGTCCTGATTCCGAAGATAGATCATTCGGAAGAACTGCAAGGGTTCAAACCAATAGCACTTTGTAATGTCATATACAAAATTATAGCTACAATTATGGTTAATCATTTAAAAGCTATACTACCTGGGTTGATATCTCAGGAAAAGACAGGGTTTGTTAAAGGAAGACAAATAACAAATGGCATAATGGTGGCACAAGAGGCAATTCATTCATTAAAAACAAAAAAACCAAAGGAATTTTTGTTAAATTAGATTTAGAAAAAGCCTATGATTAGCTGAATTGGGATTATTTGCAAGGAATATTGAAAGCATTTGGCTTTGATGCAAGATGGATAGGGTGGATAACATCGATGGTATCAACTCCAGTTCTGTCAATTCTACTCAATGAATCACCCACAAAGGTGCTTAATGCAACCCGAGGGCTCAGGCAAGGTGACCCACTTTCCCATTTTTTTCATCCTAGTAGCGGAAGGCCTCAGAAGGTACATAAAAGAGAAAGTTCGAAGTCAATAGTACACTAGACTCAGACGATGGGTGAATGATCTACCATTAGCTCACCAGAAATTTTTAGACGACATAATGATGTATGGACAGGCATCGCTCAAGGAAGCCAGGAAAATAATGCAAATTCTCACAAACTTCACTAGTGCTTTAGGGATGGAGATAAACAAAGAGAAGTTTGATATATTTTTCTTCAACACAAAAACACCCTCACAAGATTTCTTTGCAAGAGTAATGGAACTTAGAATAGGAAATTTCCCATGGAAATACTTAGGAGTCCAACTAAATGATCAACAAGATAGAGTGGCAAATTGGAAACCCCTATTGGGAAAAATCCAAATAAATATGGAGAATTGGGCATTCAGGGCACTTAATATGCCAAGTTGCATAATATTACTGAGATCAGTATTACAATCTATCCCGATTTACCAACTCACCGGTCAAGCGACTCCCAAAACAATATGCCAAAAGATGACAGACATCTTCAAAATGTCTTATGGCAAGGGCATAGATCGGAAAAAATGGGCTCTTCTATCATAGAACTAGCTCAACAAACCCCTAAAATAAGGAGGACTAGCACTCTGAGATCCCTATATACTAAATCGGGTCATGGGGGCAAAATTATGGTGGAGATTGGTCCAGGGAGGGGTAGACCTTTGGAAACAATTATCAGAAAGGAAGTATGACATGCCTAGATCAACAAAAGGAAAGTTCAGAATCCAAGACAATAAGAAAGGTTCAACAATATGGAACCTAACCTTAGATAACAGAAATGTGACCGGCAACCATAGTTTCTGGAAAATCAGAGGAGGTGACAAAGCCAAATTCTAGGAAGAAGCATGGCAATAGAGCGAAAAACTAAATAGTAAGCCTGAGCTTGAAGAAGTCTACCAATATACCAACATCCGTGGGGAAAAAATAGTTAAAAACTTCTAGAGCATAGAACTTGGAGAATACTGGAGAAAGTGGAAACAAAAACAAGACTAGCCAGATGCACCAGAAACACCTCAGTGGAAGTTATACGAAAATGAAATGGCAACCTAGAAAATAGAAAAGGCAAAAGGCCCATATATACTAAGATGGGGTTACAGGATTAAAGGGATGTTCGCAATTAAAGAGGGTTATCAACTACAAGAAGAACATGTTAGGCATCAAGAGACAAATATCTGGGAAAGCATATGGCAAGAAAAGACATGGCTGAAGGTCACCTTCTTCATGTGGATCCTATGACATGGGTGTGCACTTACATGGGATCAACCGCAGGAAAAGGGCTACAAGGACCCTCGATATGCAACTTATTTAAAGAACAAGAAGAAACAATGGAGCACATGACCAATACATGAAGATATAGTGATAACCTGTGGAGAAAACATAATCAACTCTTCGGAGTTAGTGATAGAAATCCAAACAACATGAAGACAACAATAGATAATTGGCGAAAAAAGCCTTACCAAAAAATGATCTTGAACCGATCCTGGAGAATTTCGTTAGGGTTCGTACTGTGGGAAATATGGAAGGAAAGAAATGACCTAATATTCAAAGAAGAAAGAAGAATTGAAGCAGAAAAATGGAATTAGATAATCCAAAACATAAGAGAGAAAATACTAGTAGAGAAATGGTATGAGGAAGATTGGAAAGAAATCCACAGAAAGAAAGAATAATGAGAGGCCTGAACTTGAAACCTAGTACGCTGAATGCATCCTCATGGAAGCAACATACCCTTAATGGAGAATATGCAAATTACTATAAATGGTCTCAGAAAGAATTTATCAAACTTAATTTCGATGGAGATGCAAAAGGGAACCCTGGCGCAGTGGGGACAAGAGGATTATTCATAGATGACAATGGGGAAAATGCTCAGAGTTTACGCATGGACTATGGCAATGAGACCAACAATGAAGTAAAGATTCATGCTCTGAAAAGGGGACTAGAAATTGTGATAAGAGAATGATTCCAAAGGCTACAAGTAGAAGGAGACTAGAAAATGGAGATAGAAATGGCGAAGAAGCTACAGCAGGGAATGCATTGGGAAAGAATTAGCCAAAGATGGAGGACTACATGGATGGTCCAAGAGATCAACAAGCTAATTCGACAGATAGGATACATTATCCCAACACATGTATGAAGGATGAGCAACGTGGCAGTGGACAATCTGGAAAACTAGGGATGTAGCCAGGTAGGTAGAAACCTATATATAAAAGAATAAGAGCTATCACAAATGGAGGAAATGAAGAAACTAGTGGAAATAATAGAAAAATACAAGGATCACAAGGAGAACCCCAGATCGGGGTGTGGTAGAGAAGAGGAGGTGAGCCAGTGGTGATGGGAAGTAGAGATGTTAGACATCATCCACATGAGAACAAGGACATAGATCTCTTTATGATGTGGAGAAAGAGGACAGCAGGAAGGGAAGGTGGAAGGATAGGGCAGGGAGGGAGCAACCCCCGAGAGGAGGCAGGTGGAGCTAGGAAGGGAAGACAGAGAGGAAAGCATGGGAGCCAGTGGGAGAGCGAGCAGAATGATGCCAACAAGTGGAAGGATAAAGCAGAAGCATTCATGACAGGAGTAGCTGGAGGCATGCGTGAGTTAATGAGAGCCAGAGTGGGAAAGGATGGAGGGCCATCATTCCGAGGTGAGGGAATGAGGAAAATGGCAGTGAGTAAGTTTGATGGACAGGTGGTAGGTACGTCAAAAGGTAGAAGGGAAAAGGAGATAAAACAAAAGGGTAGAGAGATAGATGTTTGTTACATGTAGAAGGTGAGAGTGGGAGTAGGAGCAGAGAAAGGTGGTGGACATAGGATGACGATGCAGACTAAGGAAAGAAACAATGCCAACTGTGGAAGATGGTATGTTCTTCTCCATTTCCTAAACCACAGAAGTATACTTATGTCAAAT
Organism: Pinus taeda; assembly: GCA_000404065.3. Taxonomy (NCBI): domain Eukaryota; kingdom Viridiplantae; phylum Streptophyta; class Pinopsida; order Pinales; family Pinaceae; genus Pinus; species Pinus taeda. The sequence continues at coordinate 36,309 of APFE030818170.1, read as the reverse complement.
TCAATAGTCTATGGGAAAGAGATCGGGAAAGGTCTGGACTCTAAAAGAGTTGAAACCAGGATCTCCTGGAACACCACTTGGGTCGAGAGTGAGGATGAAAGAGTGAGAGAAGAAAGAGTAAAAATTTTGGCCCTGAATAAGGCATACAGAGAGAAGGGAGGAAGCTGAAGACAGAAGAGTGAACCTAGAAAGGGAGATGGTCTGAGTAATTGCACTTCGGCCAGGTGGCTCCTAAGGCTCAAAAGAGATGTCGTAGGTAATTCGAGTAGAGAGGAATCCACCTTGGAGACCCCAGGAGATGAGACAAGAGATAGGGCAACCCTTGAGAAGCCTTCCTGGAAATTCATGAGCAATACCGAGAGGAAACCCAGAGTTTCAATTAGAGTAAACAAAGTAGAGAAGAGCGAGAAGGGAATGAAATTACCTTGTGCATTCCGGAATAGGGACATGGTCCTCACTTATAGTTCTCCTAGTAGGCGTTTTATGGTTAAAATACCTCATGGTGCCTAGAATAGGGACATAGTCCCCCTAGTGGTTTCCCCGAGAGGTTGCCTATGGCGAACCTTTCGAGTCAAGGCTAACAGGGAGAGGCTAACCTAAGAACAGAAGAATTAAGGGTTAGTAAAGAGAAAACCCAAGATATGGTGAGGGAAAGCTGAGGGGAATGATAATAAAACTTAGGTCATCTAGTCTCGAGCGGGAAACCAAGCATGGCTCAACTAAATGTAAGATAGATTGGGTGTTATACCAACAAAATATTGATAATTTTCATGGTAATGTTTTAGGTTTAATCATAATCTACGTCCAATACAGTGTGAAGGCAAGAAAGAACACATAGGAAAGCAAATGGGGAGAAGGCAAAAGAAACCATGACAATGAAAGAATGGGAAGATATGGAAAAGAAGTGACTAAGAAGGGAAATAGAGGTACAGGTAAAAGGACATCTAGGGGGGTGGGAAGCTCCAGAAGAGAACAACATAAGATAGGGAGAAAGATGGGACAGGAGCATACAAAGACCCTCATTGATGTGTACATGGTAGGGAACTCACCTGAGGTCAAAGCCCAAATAGTGGGCTGGGAGTGAGAATTAAATGATAGTATTACCAACCAAGAAATTCCCATGGAAGAATGGGAATAAATGGTTCAAGACTCGGGCAAAACCTGCGGCCGACACACCCTCTTCAGAAAAATGATCGAGCAACATTGTGTCATGAAGAATGTAGTCGCTTGGTCCATGAATCTCAAAAAAGAACATGTAGAAAATAAAGGTTGAGAAACACAGGAGGACGCAAAAGAGAAACATCCCATCAGAGTAGAGCTACTTAGGGAGATAACAGCAATTCAGATACAAACATATCAAAAGAACCCAACATTGGGAAGGATTGAACACACTCTGCAGGATATGAAGAGAAGTGAGATGCCGGGTTGTAATGCTAAAGCCCCAGCTCCTGTGAATTCCTCAGATGAGGAGTAAAACAACGATCTAGATAAATTTTGTTTCTGTTTCATGACGATTAGCTTTTATTATTCAAAGTTGATTTGGAGTATAGATAAAATAGAACACATTGTTTGGGTGATAGAGAAATACTTATACAAATTTTGTACAACTTCTAATGCTGATAGGTAACCAACCTGGTTTCCTATGGGCAGGTTGATGCCACCTGGAACAAATGGAATAACATGATTTTGTCACGTTAATATAAATAGTGAAAGTACTACCAAGTTTACAAAAGAAAAATATGATAAACCTTTATATTAAACCATATATTAATGGTATGACCATATATTCCGTCAATGTATCAATTTCATATTTATTTAATTCAAAAAACTACATGCAGTGAATTGCCTTAGGTAACGAATTATTTAACGACATTAATAACAATAAGAAGAGAAACCTTGGTAATTCAAAGGGAACTAATTCTAAATCAGTCTTAGCATCTCGATTAATGTTAAAAGGTGTCATGCATGAAGCAAATTGCATAATAAATATGATATGTAAAAACATTCTCTTTTTCAGTTCATGAATTTGAGGATTTTGTTTTTTAAAATTCCTTGATTGTTAAGATATAATCCAACAATTCATATCATCTAATTTATTTAATTTAAAAATGTACAAAGAGTTAGCTCCCTCATGGGCAACTAATAATGTGAAGACACCATGATGTAATTGACCCACTTTGGTAATCCAAATGTAGATCCTCATGGGACCTGTCCATGTCCAATGTAATTTTTTGACCAAGCAACATGGTACAGTGAATCACTTGCAGTTTGATTTCTACCAAAGATGCCATTACCTCCCTCACTAATTTTGAAGGAAGAACTACTACGTGCAAAAGAGTTACACATTGTGCATTGAGAACCATAGTGTAGGCGGGAACTATCCACCTTAACCTCCTGATGTGGTCGCTAAGTTTTTGGGTTTTATTTTTTGATTCAATGAAATCACTTTTCTCAACTTGCAAGTGAGGTTCACAACTAGAAAATTTATTTGAACTCTTGTAATGAAACTAAAATAAAAGTTCATCGTGGAGGAGAATTCGAACTAGTGGACATTTCATATGCACCAGGCACGAATGGGTGAATGTTTCATATGCTCCATGTACATTTCAAAAAAACGTTGTATGATCCGGATTTAAACAGGAACGCAATAGATTATAGAGATAACCATAAATACAGAGATGCGATAACCATAAATAAAGAGATGCAGCGGAAATAACACTTCATTTCATTAATGGAAATACCGAAATATGCTTACAACCAGAATTGGAAATAAACCAGCTAGGACGATGGTAGCTTATCTCTGAGAAGAGATGTGCGGCTACATGTCTCTGAACTGTTCCGAACTTGTGTTACAATGAGGCTCGAAGGCCTATTTATTATTGAGAAACAATGGAAAACCCTTCACATTCCAAAACCGACCCTTAGAAGATGAACGCCAAATTGTGGGCCCCGTTTTGGGTAAATTGGTACATCAATTTCCCGGGGTCGTAACTTTGGCATACGATCTCCGTTTGA
>APFE030818170.1:2607-18473 GCA_000404065.3 Pinus taeda | reverse complement strand
ACCCATCACAGAGATGCACGGATGGAAATCCTTATACAAAATTTCAGGGTAGAATGTAGTAGATATTTAATAAACTAGTCATGCATTCACGGGCCCATAGGTCTCAAAGGTTCAACTAGGCTTTGATACCAAGTGTAGGGATGAACTCTCTAACTTTTATTTATTTTTAAATACTAAAAATACAACCATAAGAAAATAACATTGGGAACTCAAAAATTATCAAGCATTATATAAAACTTTCCTGAATTTCACTTCATTGAACATATCATCTAATTTACATGTTACTAACTAAAACCATAATGAATTCATACAAAAGAATATTATAACAACATAGGTACCATTCAACAGGAGATGAGATTCAAACTTGACTTGCCGCTATTTGCCCTCCTTTGTTGTCGGTCGCCTCCAAGTGTGAATGTCGGCGTGCTTAATTCGAATGGAATGACCCACTGGTTGACCTCCCAGCCTACTCCTTGGGTACTTTTATTCCTTGAGGACCCCTAAGCTACAATGGGGTTGTACAAAGAAGGAATGTGTTAGCTAGTAGAGGAGAGCACTCCTTGGCTCAAGAGTTTCCTCTCTAAAGTCCTCTACCTCAGCAAACTCACTATAGCTTGTAGTCACTACTTTGACATAGTCTCATCAATCCAACCATAGGGTAAAGAACAAGTCATTCCTCCCATGACCTACCCTTTGTTTTATAGGAGTCCTCATAGGTGAAACTTGACATTTTATGCATAATTAATTACTTTTGATAATCCATTAGTTTGATTATTCACCCACCCATGTGTCACTCTCTCATCAAGGATCTGCAAAATTATTTACTTAAATTTTAATTTAAAATTAATATTTTTCCTTGTTAGCCTCTCTCATAAAACAATACTAAATCCAAAAATAAATAAATAAATTAAATATTCCAAGTTAGGAATTTGTGCCTAACTCTTGGGTTGTTCCTCTAAGATAGGAGTTAGTCTAGGTAACTCCTATATTGGTGTGTGTCTGGTGAGAAATTATATCAACCAAAGGAGAAATTATCACAACCAAAAGTGTCTAAGATAGCACGCACTATGTTGAAAACACTGTCTCTCATCTATTTATTTGTAACACTATATTCAATTATTTTTAAGAGAGAATGAGAGAGAATACATGAGGTAGCCATGAGGCTTAAGCCTTTTTCCGCCAATATTTTGTGTCTGGTTTTTACTTGTGTTTTTCTGTAATCTGTTTGAGTTAATTTCATTTTCATTATTCCTCACCTCAACATGATTCCTATTTTTTCACCTAGTTGTCTCTTGATCCCCCTTTTTAGTCCTTAACTTGTGTTCATTAGTAAAGTCAATCGATAAGTCAATATTTGATCCCCTATCTACTCCCTAGTTTAACTCAATTTAACTCTTAGTTGGATATACTTATGTTGGTTGTTCCCACATGGAGGTTCTCTAAATTTCTCAAAAAATTAATTTATTAATATTATTTTAATTCACCATCCTCTTCCCTTAATTAGGTATAACTATTTTAGGATTAATATTTATCCCTACATTTATGTCCCTTTTTACCTAATTAAATTACATTATCTACCTAAAATTTTCCAACATGGGAAGGGTAGAGTTTTTAAGGTAAAATATTTTATTTCTTCCTATGATCTTCTTAACCCAAGTTTTATTCTTGATTTAATTACCTTAGTTTCTAACATTATCTACAGTTGCTTTGAATTTACATGGTTTTCATATCTTGATTATATTTATTAATTTATTTATTTTAATGATTCAAAGGGTGCAAAGTTTGGTCGCGCCTTTCGAGAACTTCCCTTTAAGTTCTAATGGTGTCATGCCTAACAATTTATTTGTGATGGCAAGGGTGCCAAGTTGGTCATGCCCTTCAAGAAATTCCCTTGAAGTTCCAAGGGCTCCATGCTACTTTCCCTTCAAGTATTCAGTGGCTACGAGGGAAAGTATAGGTGCAACAATAGAGACAACTATCATCTCTTATGTTGCCTGGTATAGTGAGACTAATGGTGTTGGGGAGCAAGGAATCCACCTTGATGTGAACCCCCAGTAAAATCCTCATGAGCAACCCAGCTTTGGGACCTTCCCCCATGACATCATGATCTTCAAGGTGAAGGTGTTTCAACCTTTCCAGCCCATGTCACGGCGGGAGAGCTAGTGGGTGAGATCAGGGACGCTGTCCAACCCCTCCCATGTAATTCCATCCAATTGTACAACCCCGTCACCCATATGTGAGTCATTCAGCCAAGCAACTAATATGTTCCTGCAACCACTAACATATCATCAGAATATAGATAAACATATATAGAAGGTTTTAAAATTTACTTAGAATTTCAAAGACAAAATATAAATTTTCATCAAACTAGGTTTTGCCCACTCGTCATATGCGAGTGCCTCTGGTGGTTTCCTGCCATAATCAATAATCATTAGTAACAAGGTTTCTCAGTGTCAGTCATTGTCATAATAGAATCATTAACATCACTTAGTCATTTGCATCATTGTTCATTGTGAACCAGAACTAATGCAAGTAGGTAACATAGGGGACACATCCATCATGGCTATCATCATCATAACATCAGTGGAGACATACATATCCATCAAATCTATCAACATCGTAACATTAATAGAAAACATACCTATCCATCAAAGCTATCATCATCATGATATCAATAAAGAGCATACATATCCTTTACTGCTATAATCATCATAAATTCAATAGATACCAAACATAACCATTTATGCTACAATCATCATAATGTCAATAGGGAACACACATAACCATTAATGCTACAATCATCATAATACGAATAGATAACATACATAACCATTAATGCTATCTTCATCATGATATCAATGGAAAGCATACATAAACATCACAACCACTAATAATAGAGTCATGTGTTTGGATCCTCACCCTGAGGTCCTCAAGGAATAATGTGTGGGCCTTAGGGCTAAATAAATGTTAATGTCATATCACTGTCAGTCAACTAGAGTGAGGCACTACAAATAATAATAATCAGAATTAAGGATTGATTAGCTTGTGATTAATTAATGAAAATACATGTATCTAAAGACATGGCCATTTGTGAAAATGTACATGCCTAGGTATATATACAAGACCCTCATTTGCAATAACATCATCTCATATCTAATTAATTCTTTTATATAATATTCAATATACAATTACTTGTCCTACAATGGATGTTTTTGTCTCTGAAGTATTTTGAAGATTATTGTTTCATATATGAACTTTGTTCATTACATTGGTATCATAGCCACATTCTCTGATCATCACCTTTGGCCATTGATACTTATCAATGTTGTTTCCATCATAATCAAAGTGTTTCGCTACATAATTTGGAGTTTCTCCTTTCACCATCAGGCCTTCAACCATTAAAAATAATAATAATAATAATAAATATATAAATTTAATTAATTAAAGAGACATAAATAAAAATCATTAAAAAATAGAAAAAGAAAGAAAAGAGAAGATATAAAAAAAAATAAAAAATAAAAGGATTATATATATAATTTCAAAAAATTATAAAAACTGAAAGTTAAAAAAAATTATTAAAAAAAAACAATATTACCAGAAGTCGCATTTACATCTCCTACTACTCATAGCCCACACATAAACTCCATAAAACCATCACCTGCAACTTCTTAACTATCGACATCTAAACAACGTCATTGCCAGCCACTTCTTCCAACCACAAGACAACCAACATACACTTCTCCACCATCCGAGGAGCTATGGGTGTCGATTATGCCATAACCTTCACACATCCACAATCATCAGCCCTCCCTATAGTCTTACATTCACACTCAACCAATCTTAAGTTGTTTCCACTCCATACCTACTCGATCCATCATCGTGACCCTTCTTGCTAGTTCATCACAACCAACCAAATACCTGCCGGCACATCCCTATCTCCTTTGTTCCCCCGAGCACCACCTGACTATTTGACATGCTTTCAAATCACTAGGCCCATTGTCAATTGAGCCTCCATTTCAAATCTAACCCATCTGATATCATGACCAATTATCAATAGAGCCACCATTCCATTGAGTCATGAATCATATAAGTTAAATAATTACATTCAATGTCATACATATATATAGAGATATATTTTGATTATTTAATCACAAAATTAAAAAGAAAAGGAAAAAAAAGAGGAGTTAGTAGTTATACCTAAAAGAGATTATTCACTAAAATAAGTCATTTCATGAAAATTGTACTTTAGGTATTTTTCATAAAAAGTATATCTTAAGTACTAGTTGGAATGTTATAGTGAAGGTTTATAACAAAAAAATAAAAAGGGTTTGTTTTGAACCCTAAGCGGATCTTTAAAAAATTAAAAGTATATATATATATATATATAGTGGAAACAACTATTGAAAAAAGAAGATGAATAACCTAGGTATGGAGGGAGGAATGTTTTCCTACAAATCTCTGTCAATTATGGAGCACAAATTAAATACATTAACAGGAAGTATTTAAGGAAATGAAATTAATATCACTATCAACATAAGAAAGAAGGAACATTACATCAACATTAATTTGGAAAATTAGCTATTCATTCAAGAGCCAAGCATTGGTGAAAGAAAATATATTTGTGGCCAAAAGGAGTATGAAATTAGTGATTTACAAGAGACACTAGATCATTATGAGTACATATCTCAATTTTGTGTTGTAACTATGTTTAATAGAGAGATTGAGATAATTCTCGATCAACCTTGGTTTAAGGAATTGGGTACGTTCATGTCAAACAGAGAGAAACAATTTTTGACATATCCTTATAAGGGGAAGATGTTCACATTTCGAGACATAACAAGCAAGTCATAATTAGAACAAATGCAAACTTTAAAAGATAAGGAGGATACTAAACATAATGTCAACAATCCAAAAGGTAAAGATATTTTACGTCTAATAAATGATAACAAAAATCTTCTTACGCAAATAAAGAAGCTTAAAAGTGACAAGAAGTCACTAAATCAAAAGTTAGAATAACTTAGTCAGGAAAACGTTTTGAAGTCTTCAGTCATAATAGTGTAATTCTAAGATAAATGAACAAATACTCATTCAGTCAATATCAAATATCAAGAAGAGGATAAATAAGTTAAGGTGAAGACATACTCAGAAATTGTAGACAAAACAACAAAAAATTGAAGTGAAGATCTCACAATTAATCAAGCAAGTTCTAAACCTGAAAGAAATCAGATGCCCCCATTAAAACAAGAAATCACCATGAACAAGTTATGGAAAAAAAACCACAAAAATTTCTTACACCTGAATCACAAGAGTAGACAACTCAGTCAGTCTACATATTTGTACCATTTAGAATGAAAACAATAGATTTATGTTCTAGTCCTATGATAATAATTCTTTACAAGTTTCCAGTAACTGAAATGTTCCATAGAAAATTGATTTAGTATGGTTATATCCCTTCTCATTGTGAAATTGTTATTTATCACTCGAAGGATCCTATAATCTTGTATCAATGAAGACGACAAATCGAAGAATTACAAAAGATGCGAATATATTACAAAGACAAAAAATAGATGACCACCTTGTCAGTGATAAGCTTTGAGGGCAAAGCTTTTTAAAGAGGGAGACAATGTTATGAATACAATTTATAGAAAAACAATAAAAAATAATGTAAACAACAATAATCATAATTAAGGATTAATTATCTAGTGATTCATTAATGTGAATGCATGTTTCTAAAGACATAGCCATTCATTAAAAGGGTACCTACCTAGGTATATTGACAAGACCCTCTGTTGTAATATGATCATCTCATATCTCATCAATTCTTTTATATAATATTCAATACAAAATTGCTTGTCCTAGAATGGATGTATATGTATTCATAGCTTTTTGAAGATTATTATTGCGTATACGAACTTTGTTCGTTACAGTTTCATTTTACAAGTTTTTTTTTTTGTTTTTAACCATGTCTCCACCCCTTTCAAATTATTTTCAGATGAATTATTTTTAACACTTTTCATCGTGCCTAATCAAACTTTGATTTTGAGCCTCTTAAAATTCCATTTGTGCTTATTTAAAACTTTTACTTTTATGCGTTTTAAATAATAAACTTTGACCAACCCCTTTGAAATGTATCTTCGGGCCATTTTAAAACTTTGTTACACTAGTTTTTAAATTGTTTTATTGTCCGTCATTAAATTGGCAGTTCCACTCGTGTATTTTATTTTATTTTAATAACTTTGTAATTACACCTATGATTTAAAAACTTCAATTTTATTCCCCAAAATTATGATTTTGGGCATTTAGAAATATACAATTTTGTTTTAATATATTTAATATCACTTTAAATGGCATTGTCTAACTAAAAGACAAAATGACATTTTTATTTTTCAAGGTATTTGTTTAGGTTAATTTTAACCAAAATTTGGTTGAGGTATTAAAAAGTTATGTTGATTAATATGTAGAATTCAAGTGTTTGAGGGTTTTTCATGGTGTTGAATCCATTTATGCATTAAAATGTAGATTTTGAAATAACAAAAAATCACATTTTTGCTTGAAATTGTATTACGATGAAAAAAACCATTTCATCTATAAGTTATAATGTGTCTTTTAAATGTTTGAAAATTTAAATTTATTCTTTTTATAAAAAAAATACCACATTTAAAATTTTTCATATACTTTTTATTCTAAAACTTACAACCTCGAGATTAAATGGGAATAATCCCTACAATATCCTTCTGATTGAATCTAGTGTTTCCCCCATTGAAAACACGACTATGATTAGGTATGTCATGTATAAGAAGAAGCTATAAAACATCGAAGACAAAAATTTCCCATAAATTTTTTCTAACTAGATAGCCAACTCCTCCCCCCCTCAAGTGAGGCTAGCATAAGGATGCCCAATGTTGGCCAAACCATTGGGGAGTAAAATAGGAGATCATCCTGGAGAATAAGGACAATATTAACAATTTCATTAGCTCCAAACTTAAGGACAATTTGTGGGAAGATAAGGAGTCGGAAAGAAAAAGGAAGGTAAGGTATTATAAGGAGGTGATCAACCCCAATCTTGACAACTAGAATTATCCTTCTGTCTTGACTAGTGCTAATAAGAGAATGAGAATTTTTATGATAAGAACTATTTCTCATGAGCTTCAAAGTGAAATTGAGAGTTGGTCAATTCCCGAAACACCTTGGGATGAAAGATCCTATCACCTTTGTGATATTAAGAAGGTTGAAGATGAAAAGCATTTTCTCTTGGACTACCTACCTCTTACTCACATTCATTATAATTTTCAAAATATTTGCCACACTACCAACCTTATTGACTTGTTAATTCAACAAAACTATAGTGATCTAGGAACACTTCTCTCCCTCCTTCTCAATTATAAGAATAAAACATTAAATAAACTCAACTAATTTCTTACTTTCTTAAGGTCTGATAGACCATATTGGTTTTAGTGGATGCTAAACATCATCATCATTATTTATGGGTTGAAAATCAAAATTTTCCCCAAATCACTAGGTCTAAGATTTTAGTTTTGTTCCAACCCAACACATAAGATAGAATATGTGCTTTTATCTATTTGGCAGTAAGTTTTGATCCATAACTATTTTTTGCACATTTCTCGTACCAACCAATGGCAATGGTGCAACACCACGTTGAAGGCCTTGTTTCCTTCTTGCTAGTATGATTTTAGATTTAAGAAGGAATGTCTGCTTTAAAAGCATATCTTGTCTAGTTGAAAAACTCCTCTATATTACAACAATTATTTTTTCTGGATTAGGTGTCACTCAACTTGGTGAGTCATAATCAAACTCACAAAAAACCAGATCATAAAGATCGAGTTAGGAATGATTTATGATATTTTATGAGATTTTGTGTATGAAATTATTAATTTGGTGAATTTTTTTTTATAGTAAATTAGTAAAGTCATATAAATTAAATGACTTATACACTTTGATAAGTATCAATCTATAATAAGTATCAAAGCACTCCCTTCATAATACACTTTGCTAAAATAAAAGAAGTTGTAAAAACTAACTAAATTATAACTTTACAATTACTATTAATTATAAAAAAATAATATATAAGCTAAACATTTATACATTTAAAATAATATGGAGCAAGATTCTTAACCATGAATATTTACCCCACTTTATCATGGTTATTCTTAATACGTAAATAGGCTATGTTACTATACCATAGTCCAATATCATGGTTTATCAATATTATATGTCCAAAAAACCATAGAGTAGTGAAGAGATGGAAATTTCCTCTTAAAATTGTTGCAAACCAGAGAAAAAAAAATAGTTTCTAAAATTTTTGCAAAGGAGAAAAAAAAAAATTGTTTCCTTGACTGTCGAGAAAAAGTTTGTTTTTGAACTCTATCTAATAGTACATGAGTTATTATGACATGACACATTATGGAGACTGGAAGCCCTCATTGAAGTTCGAGGAGGACGACCAATGGAAACACAAACCTTGAACCACACCATTCACTGATTTGAATTTGATTTAATTTCCCAAGCGAGTTTTATTGGGAATTTCATTTTCATTTATATTGGATATATGATGGTTGAATAGAGGTTTGGGTTCTTTTTTTCGGTTGTTTTGAATTTTAAGAGACAACAATGGCTTCAGCCTGTGATGGTGAAACATGTTAAACATGTTGAATGCTAAACAAAACCAAGGGATGAAGGTGGGGTTAGTTGCCAAAGTTGCTTGGCTTAGGCGGTTGAATGCAATCAAGATACAAAACTACATCATCAAACGAATTATAGAGATCTCAACATATTATGTCTTATTGGGTGGCGATAGAGTCCGTCAAGGTGGAGATTGCCCTTCACTTTATAACTGAGAACCAATGTCTGACATAAGAAGTAGCTCAATGGGATTTTATTCGGGAACACAAATCTCAAATTCTACTTGGTTGTAATGCAAATTACCTTGTTTACCATGGCCTTCGATAGAGCCCACATGGAGCTCATCTTTCCTGCTATTATTCTCTACTTATAAATCTCTTCCTTCCCTCTTCCACCGATAGCGACCTCCATATTTACACCTCGTACATGACTTCCACCAATGCCATCTTGTTCTTTGCTTGCCATTATTTTCGTCCCCTAAGGTTGTGCTTTGTGGGAGGTTTTGCACCTACGTGGGTGACGATGACATTGGGTTCGATCATGCGACGAATCTAAGAACTCCTCTCCAGCAGCTGGGATGTCCCATGAGTGAGACTATGTGAGAAGAGACAATCCATTGTTGTTCGTAACAAATGATAGAGCGCCCTTGAGAACAAGGGCTCTTAGTTTGACTAAGAAATATTTATATTTGTGGCATAGATATCCAAGTGGCAGGTAGCAGACCCATCTCCTCGGTTGAGTAGGAGGCTTCATGGCTAAGTTTTACAAGGCTTGTAGTGAATTGCATTATTTATTAAAATCGACATTAATGGAAGTAGTGCTTTGGTTCTTAGAAAATTTAAGTTTGGATAATTGCTAATTGTGTGAACATATATATGATCTTGGCCAAAAAAAAGGAGGCATGGAATAATTAATTCAAGGCTATAGGTATTACGTGAATTATCCTCGAAGAAATTTTGTGGCAGTTAAAGTCTCTTAAATTCAATAGTAGTTGAAGGCTCTTAAATTCATATGCTAAATGCCCTATAAATTATGAAGAACGAACATGGGTTTTACAAACTTTAGATAAATAAATTATTCCAAAACTCTTGGTTTTTCAAAATTTCTTGCATTAATATGTTTTATCGTCTAAATTCCTGATTATTTCCCAACACAGCGACTAATTAAATGAATAATAAACCTAATTATGTTTTACTATCTAAATTTGATTATATAAATTTGTGACTCTTTCCCAACACGACATCTAATTAAAGGAATACTAATAAAATTCATGAAGAAAAATTAGTATGTTGGAGGTGCTACACACCTTGGACCCTCATTAATAGCACATGTGGACACTTAGTTAGAGCATTCACTGACATTCAAGGCTTCAAGATTGGAACCTTCACCAAATTGGCACCTTTGATTGTCCATGCATGCATGGGACTACATGCAAGATTCTTTGTGCTTGATTTACTCCTTGATTTTCTCCTCCTTTCACTCCACAATTGCCTAATTCTCTTCGGAATTTGCTGTAGGTGTCGAGTCCTCTCATTGATCACCACTATGGTGCATTACCTTGGGATCTTCACCCAGTGATGCTATATCATGAGCATTGTAACCTATTTTCTAAATATCAATAATTCTTTTTGTTGTTTCGATTTTATTTTAGTGTTTTTTCTCTGCAAAGATGTGTGTTGTACCTTTACTAGCTAGATTCATCTGTGTAGGTTTTCTAACACATTTATATGGTATGAGAGCACATAGGCTGCTAGATAAAAGGTGCACCGTGCTTTATTTTGTAGGTATTACAACTTGGAGATCGAAGATCGATAGAAAAATGGAGTGTCACAAAGCATCAATCCTAAAACCGTACAACTATCATGAATGGAAGGACCAAATGGCTCGATACCTTCGTCAGAAGGGGTTGTATAGGATTACCATGGCTGTAGAAGTGGAACCTACTTCAGCCATAGAGAAATCCAAGTACCTCAACCACATGGATGAGGCCCATGGATCCATATGCATGTTCATCTCCCCAGAGTTGCAGTTTCATCTATCTGTCTGCAATAATCCCAATGAGATTTGGAAAAAGGTTGAAGAAATCTATGGGAAACATGATGATATAAAAGGACATCTACTCAAAGTGGAGCTACTCTCATTGGATCCATGGAACTATGACAGAAGTCAAGACTTCTTCACCAAATATAATGATCTATTACTATAACTCAAGGGTTGTGGAATTGACAAATCCAAGGAGGATAATCACCAAGTTCTCTCCATTATGTCAAAGCTCATACTAGAATACTCTGTCTTTGTGTCTACATTTCATTCAGTAAGGCTCGCAACAAGTAAATCCTACACTATGCCTTCTCTCAAAGAGTACATGGAGTTCCTCACTTTTGAGCAAGATAAACTCATTGGCATGGTGAAATTCAAACCTCCAAAAGTGCATGCACTTGCTATGCATGATGGTAACCACAATAAAAATCATAGATATTATTAAAATCAGAAAAAATAGCAGCAAAAATACAAGGGAAAAGTGCATTCCTATCCAAAGAGGGAAGGGTACACCAAGCCCTTTAATAACTCCTTCGGCTCTAGAAATGAGAAAGGGAAGAAAGGAGACAAATGCACCTACTGTCACCGTGGATTCCATCTAGAATCCTCTTGCATGAAGAAACAAATTGACCAAATGGAAAAAATCCTTCAAAAGCATAACCTTGGGGACCACATCCCTCATGGCACCAAGAAGAAAATTGAGGATCCACCACGCGTAAAGGTAACAATTTTCATGCTTTAGCTACAATTAACTCTTCCCCTGATGCATGGATTATAGATTCTAGTGCATCACATCATATGGCTGATGCAAAGGAAGTTTGTTACTCTTTGGATGCATGCAAAGTACCTCCCATCCTCATGGGAGATGACTCAACTATTGAGGTCACCGGAAAAGGTAGAGTGGAATTTTACATGGAAGCTTTGAAGATGTGCTGCATGTTCCAAAAATTTCAGCAAACCTGCTTTCAGTTTATCAGATCACTCATTCTCGCACTGGAAAGAGAGTGGAATTCACTCCATATGTAGTGAACATATATGACCTACATAGAAGCTTCAAAATTGTAACCGGTGAGGTAAACAATGGAGCTAGAATCTATACATTATGAATTTATTGAATTTGAATCCTCCTTATTGTTTACACATGCTATTGATAGTAGTAGGCTTTGGCACGAGAGGTCTGGTCACTTAAATTATAGGGATATGCAGTAGCTAAGTAAGCATGAGATGGTGGAAGCCTTGCCAATTATCAGTTTCTCCAAAGGAGTTTTTGAAGGGCATGTCCTTGGCAAACATCCTAGAGAAAAATTTGACACCGATAAGATTCATAGAGCACCCTCTCCTCTAGATTTGATCCATAGTGATCTCCTGGGGCCTTTTCCTTGTACTTCCATCAACAAAGTAGGGTATATGCTTACATTTGTTGATGATTTCTCACGGTATACTTGGATGTATCTTCGTAGGCCCAAATCTAAAGTTTTTGTGCACTTTGAATATTTCAAAGCACTAGTTGAGACACATTCAGAGAGAAAGATCAAAGCCCTCTGTACAGACAATGGGGGGGAATATGTTAACACAACACTTTAGAACCTTTTCCTTGAGTCCAGCATACAGTTGTAGAACATAGTTCCATACACTCTGCAACTGAATGGAGTTGCTGAGAGAAAGAGTTGATCTCTCAAGGAGATGGCTTCCTGCATGCTGCATGCTAAGTCACTACCTCATAAGCTATGGGCTAAAGCCTTAATTGTGCTAACTACATCTAGAACAAATCTCCTCATAGATCTATCAAGGATCACACCCCCTTTGAGGCTTGGAGTGGCACTAAACCGAAGGTCACCCCCTTCCATGTTTTCAACTCCCGAGCATAGGCCATGATCCCCTGTGAAAAGAGGAAAGCTCTTGATCCACAAATCGTTAAGTGTATCTTTGTTGGATACCCTGATGGTGTGAAGGGATATCGACTCCTGATTTCCTCTACGGACAAGCTCATCATTGAGCGAAGTGTCCAATTTGAGGAAAGTCTCTCACATGCACCTCAATTGCCGAATGCAGACACCTTTTATCTACCTCATGACCGAGTTGATGACTCAGTAGACTCAGATGTAGATACAGATCATGCATATGCTGAGTTAGAGCATGCAGATGCAGAGACAAAGTCTTCAGATACAAATCCAGTGCATGCATATGATGATCCACATCCAAGCCCAGATCGGGCTTTCAATAGTGGATCAACTCCCCCTGTCATAAATTAGAGAACAATGAGCTTAAGTGAGATATATGCATAAGACCATCCAGCTGCTAGAAATGGTCCTGTTAGCTCTGCTACATACTTCAGCATTTGGAAGACCAAATACCAGCTTGGCCATGTGTTTATGCTCAGAAAGGCAGATCGCAACAGTCTTTTCTTCCCTTCCTCTTCTTGTCCCTTATACTCCATAACCCCACTAATGTTTGTTTTTTGTCCTAAAACCTCTCCATTCCCCGTTTAAATCCCTCCGAAATCCATCAAAGCCCCTTTTTGGCCCCAGTCCTTAAGTGCAAGTCAAGCCTTCCATAAGACCTAACCATATAACTTTGCACTTTCTTTCCTCATCGCAATCGGCGAATCGCATATGTGTGTGTGTGTGAAGGCCCAAACCCCTTGACTCCTACTGATGCGATATTGCGATGCCCCTTCTTTAGTCTTAAATATGGTTAATTTCTCTATCGAGTCTGTGGCCCAATCGCAAGTCACAGTCAGAGTTTTCAGCATGTATCGCTTAAGTCATGTCCATAGCATCGCCGATTACCGACTGCCCATATCAGACGCGATGTGATTATAAATTGTTATTAAATGACTCCGTCGGGTCCGTAGCACCAACACAATCGGTTGTTTCAAGGTGGCAAGGCATTTTTCATTATAGCGATGCGATATTGGGTGCCGGACTCGATACTACTCACTGCTTCTGTGTACAAAGTTTCAAGTCCGCAAGTTTGCCTCTGACAGTGTGTTTTCCATATTGCATAACTTTCCCCACAAACCAATCTCTGCCATCCATTCATTTAATCCAACATCATTCACACCTCCTAGTCCTGCGAACCACCCGCATGTTAACCCGCGGGGAAAGCGGTTTCTCCGCGTCCCATCCGCCATGCGTCGCCCTCCTGACAAGATCGCTTGGCTGTGTATGACTACAACTTTCCTCCTATAAGCAGTGCGATCAATACCGCCCATCACTGAAACCACCCTACCTGCACATTGAACCTCGTGCATGTACTCAGCCCAATCATCGTTGGATCTGACCAAATGGAATCCAACGTCCTGTGATCGTCCTCCTCTCGTATCTCCCAGCATACCTTGTGAATTGATCTCCATCGTCGATCTGTGCAATTAAACGGCCAACCTCGTTCTTCCATTCAATTCGTCTGCCCACCAAGAAAGTCCAAGCTTCTTAATTTCTCTGTGCATCTGAAGGATGAGCATAACCAACCCGGTACTGTTTGTATTAAAGGTTCAACTACCTCATTCAAGACACAGTATGGCCGAGAAGGAAGAGGTACAGAACCGAGCAGGTAAATGCATTCAATGGTTATGGATTTCCATTCATACAACATTCCACCTGCTAAGAAGGACAACAAAATATCAGAAGAAGATCAAGTTCATCCATCGAAATAGGAGATCGTAGCAGAGACCCATATCACAGAGTTAATGTGGTTGGTGGTCCATTATGACCCCTCCACGAATAGAATAGCAGATCATTTTGTAATCAAATTCTATATATACCCAAAAACACAATGTGATGAGGGTTGATGGTTGTTGTTTTGATGTAAGGTTCAACTTCTGGAGACTGTAATTACTATGATACTTGTAGCGTTTGGTCCTCATTTTCAGCTAATACAAGCTTCTTTTGTTGTTAATTGCGCACTTTCCACTTCTTCTTTGTTCTAGGCTATGCCTGTTATGCATTTATTCATGTGCTCTTGATATTTAGCATTAGAGGGGCTATCATCCCACCTCTGTGTTAGAATCTTGTATGTATTATTGAATGTGTTATGCAGGTTTCTTTTTACTTAATGCTAGAGAGCTGTCATCCTGTCTGTGTATTAAGAAATAGATTTGCAGACCTATTTACTGGTTGCAGCTGGCCATCACAACGTCCTGTGCAGCTGCTGGTGTGGTCAATATTCTCCATGTTCACCTATTCCTTAAACTGTGAGTAATTGGTGGTCTAAAGCCTTGTAGTCTAGGGGTGTTCACCCATGTCTGGAGTTAAGCATAGTAAAAGTGGTTATCTGGCTTTTATATGCATCATTCCTTCCATTCATCCATTTCCAATATTTTGTTGAGTTTGTAATGTTCCCGAGAATCTCTGAGATACAACCTAGGAGAGTTTCTTGGGGTGATAACATTAATTGGCGGCGTTGTCGGGGAGAGGAGATTGAAGCTCAACTTCCTTGGGAGATGACACAGTTCTAGATTTTGATGATAGACAAATTCTAGGCATATTTGTGGTTGTAATCATATATCTCGCGACTCCACTGGAGGAATACCAATCATTGGCAACTCCGCATTGCAGTTCTAGCTCAGTTTGTGAGACATAATCGAAGAAATCCTCAAAATTCACTAGCTGAACCAGTGCCTAACCCTGAGAAGATTATCAAAGAGAAGAAAACATCACAGAAAGGAGCATCAGGATCAGGTAAGCCTAAGAAATCTTATGTATCTTTGAAAGAGGAGGCTATAGTTGAGAATGTATCATTTGAAGACATAGAGCCTAGTGTTGCTAGTGAGAAATTCCCTACAGAGATTCATATAGCTCCTTGTGTATTTAGTTCCCCTTTGGATGTCAATCCAAAGATAGCATCCCATACAGTCCTTAAAATCCCTTTGTCTTTACCATCTATTTTATTTTTCCCCACTATTCAATCTGCCAGTATCCTTCCACATACCCCAGTCATGGCAAGCCAACAAGCACCCACAAAGATGGAAATAATTATAGCTGCTAGGTATGGACCCCTAGTTTTGCCTGTTCCTTTAAATGCTATGCTTGCAGGAGAATACCAAAAATATATGCCTAAGTTCTGTTATCACAAAATCAAGCACTGAAGGGCTGCTGATCAGGTAGACTCTGTGTAACTGTTTCAGACCAATCTTTTGACTAAGGATTAGCCTCCTTAGCCTGAGAGGGCTCTCTCAAAGGATTAAT
>APFE030818167.1:0-15814 GCA_000404065.3 Pinus taeda | reverse complement strand
AGCATGCTCAGTGGTGCTAGGTTAGGACAAGAATTCTGGGCAGAGGCAGTGGAGACAACATGTTACCTGGTCAACAGATCACCTTCATCAGTGTTGGAGGATAAAACTCCATAAGAGGTCTGGACTGGTAAGAAACCCTCTCTTTCACATCTAAGGGTATTTGGATGTGATACATACGTACATGTTCCAAAGGAGAAATGAACCAAGTTGGATAGTAAAAATGAAAAGAACATCTTTATTGGGTATAAGGATGGTTTAAAGGGTTATAAGCTTTAGAACCCAGTCACAAGGAAGGTTGTGTACAACTGAGATGTGGTGTTCAGAGAGGTGAAAGATGTTATTAAACATGAAGTCCAACCAAAGGAACCTAAGAAGATAGAGTTTGAGCTAAAGGAGGAAGAATTAAACTCTACAACAGAGGAGGAATTAGAAGATGAAGAGCCACAAACTCCGGGTGTGAGAAGATCAGTTCGAGAAAGAAGACAACTAGAAAGAATAGTCCATCTACTTTCTATTCAAATTTTGCTTTATCTATTACTGATGATGATCTTAGAACTGTGAAGGAAGCAGTAGATTCAAATGATGGAAAACTATGAAAATAGGCCATAGTTGATGAAATGACATCTTTGCACAAAAATGAGGCTTGGGATATGGTGGAGTTTCCGGCTGGAAGGAAACCCATTGGCAGCAAATGGTTGTTTAAGAAGTAGACAAATGCAGAAGGAAAGGTAGAGAAATAGAAAGCTCGGTTGGTAGTAAAAGGTTATTCCTAGGTGTCGGGAATTGATTTTGGTGATATTTTTTCTCCTTTCACTAAGGTAACTTCTATTAGATTACTTTTATCTATTTCGACTGCTTTTGATTTTGAGGTAGAATAGATGGATGTGAAGAAAACATTTCTTCACAGGGATCTAGAAGATGAAATCTACATGAAGCAACCTGAAGGCTTTACAGTGAAGGGTAAGAAAGAACTCGTATGCAAGTTAAAGAAGTCTTTGTATGGGTTAAAACAATCACCAAGGATGTGGCATCAGAAATTTGATACATTTATACAGGGACTTGGCCTCACTAGAAGCAAAGCATATCACTATGTGTATTTTAAATTAATTGGTGACTGTGTTATTTATTTGGTCTTATATGTGGATGATATGTTGCTGGTTGAAAATGACAAAGAAGTTATCCAGGATTTGAAGACCCAATTATCGTCCAAATTCAACATGAAAGATCTTGGTGCTGCAAAATATATTTTGGGCATGGAAATTAAAAGAGATCAGGAAAATAGGAAACTCTGGTTAAATCAGAGGAAGTATGTTGAGACAATATTGCAAAGATTTAATATGCAGGATAGTAAACCGGTGAAGATTCCTATTCATGTAGGTGTAAAGTTATCTGCTGAACAATGTCCCAAGACCCAAGAAGAGGAAGAGGACATGTCTCGTGTTCCATATGCAAGTGCAGTCGGTAGCCTGATGTATGAAATGGTCTGTACTAGACCAGACATTGCACATGCAGTGGGAGTATTGGGCAGGTTTATCTTAAAACCAGGAAAGGATCATTGGACAACAATGAAGTGAGTTTTCAAGTATTTGCGTGGCACTAGTGATTATGGTTTGTTCTACCAAGGAAGACCAGGATTGGAGAGAGTGTTGGATATTCGCGGCTTTGTTGACATAGACTGGGCTGGAGATCTAGATAAGAGAAGATCTACAAGTGGGTATGTGTTTAACCTATTTGGAGGTGCAGTTAGTTGGATCAGTAAGAAACAATCTGTAGTGGCACTATCAACTCTAGAGGTAGAATACATGGCAGCCACTCATGCAAGAAAGGAAGCAGTTTGGTTGCAGAGATTGTGTTCAAGTATGTGGTTAGTACACGGAGCTATAAGGATAGACTTTGACAACCAAAGTGAAATTTTCTTAGTAAAGAACCATGCATATCATTCAAATACAAAGCGCATTGACGTTGAATATCACTTGGTGAGGGATATGATAGAAGACAAAAAGGTGTTGTTGGTAAAGGTGGACACTTTGAAGAATACTGAAGATACATTGACAAAATCTATGAGCTCTGAGAAGTTATCTTGGTGTAGAGAAACAATGGGCATTGCAGGGCTGGATAAATGACTAAGCTCTCTTGTGGCCCCCTGTGGAAATAAAAAAACAAGTGGGAGAATGTTGGGTTGTGTTATATTCTTTCCACGACTAGCCCATGTAGTTAACCGGGGGGTTAGAGGGGGCTGAAGCCCCCCCTTCTTTGCGCCGATTGCATAATGGTGTGATCACAAGGGGTTTGAGGGGTGCAGGTAACCCCAATTTATGGGATCTGGGGCAGCGCCCCAGAAAATTTTTGTTTTGGAACCTATGTTAGGTTGGGCGGACCCACCTATGGTTTTGTGCATGATTTTTGCACGTGTTTTTGGATGCGATGGTTTTCGGTCCATCGTATTGGATGCTCCAGCATGTATAAATATGTATTATAACATTGAAAGGAACATAATTAAAAATCAAGCTGGTAGTCCTGGTTTTGAAATCCAGGGGAAAATCTCTGTGTATATGTGTTTTATGTGTTATGATTTTGCATTGTTTATTTTCCGTGTTTTAGAATTCGTATGCATGTAATTTCTATATGGGGTTAAAACCTACATAAGTCGATAGGAATTATCTCTCATCTTTTCTTGTATCTCAAAGGGACCATACCTCAGGTCCTTGATTTTCTTACGAGGTGCTTGTAGACTCTCCTTGTTCAACTATAGCCATACTCTGTCTCCCACCTTGAACAATTTATCTATTCTATGTTGATCATTCTTGGCCTTATATTTCTCCCGCGACTTCTGCAATCTCTCTTGCACGTGTATATGGATTTGCGTAATCTTCTCGATAGACTTTTCAGACCTCAAGGCATCTCTTATAAGATATTTCCTCACTTGTGTTTTCCCATATGCAATGTCAAAAGGTAAAGGCGGAAAATATCCAAAACGGATTTCAAATGGGGACTTTCCTATAGAAGTGTGGACTGATCTACTTCTATTTGTCCGTCTATCTATGGATGGAATGTTTTACATCTCTTCAACTATATGTCCATCTTCTCGCACAATGTAGTCCAAAATGCACTAAGAAATCTTATCTCCCTATATGAAACAATACTTCTTGGTATCCCAAAGTGCACCCAAACCTGTATAAAGAATAAGTTTGACACTTATTTCCTACTAATGGTCTTTTTAGAGGGCATTGAAGCATACCTATTGTTGAACTTGTCAACTACCATGAATGTGTAGTCATATCCCTTCCTGTTTGTTGGTAAACTTCCCATAGAGTCCATGGAAATACTTTCCAAGTAGAAGTAAGAGTGATAGGGACCTTGTTTCCTGTTGCTAGGCTTGCTTTTACAACAAAGAAAGAATCCTATTACGAACCTAACTACTTTCTCTTGTATCTTGGGTGAATACACATACCTATACAAGTTGGCGACAATCTTTCCTACACCAAAGTGACTTGCAACCTTGGAGGTGTGAGCCTCTCTAATCAATTGCAATCACTCACCTTTAGGAACACATAACTTGTCCAAACAATAGAGTAATCCATCTTGGAGATGGCAGTCAACATTTTTTTGGTCATTGTCCACATCACTTTGACTATGCAATTGTTGAAACACCTCCTTGAAGTCCTCATCTTTTGAATATGCATATTTGTATGCATCATGGGTGAATGGCTCCATGTGCATAAGAGTTCCAAAAGTTGTGATCTTTTATGTGGATGGCTTTGAAAGAACATTGGCCAATTGGTTTTTGGTGCCCTTCTTATCCTTGATCACTAAATGAAATTGTTGTATAAACCTCATCCGCTTGTAATGCCTAGTTTGATGTATCTTACTCTATTCCTACAAGTACTTTAGTGGTCTGTGATTTGTGTGGATTATCGTCTCCTTTCCTATTATATAGTGCTTCCATTTCTTGACAACTTGCATTAGGGAATAGGGATCCTTATCTTAGGTAGGGTTGTTAAGAATTTCCCCATGAAATACTTCATAATTGTAGCATACATGCCTTCCTTATTTCATCAAGAACACTCCCATAACATACCCACTTGCATTTATTTCCACTTTAAAAAGCCACTGCAGGTTTGGTAATGCTATAACTAGTGCTTGAATGATATTCTTCTTTATATCCTTGAAATCCCTTTGCTGACTTTTTTTGCACTGAAAACTCTTGCCACTTAACGTTACAGCATGGAGTAGCGATGCTACTTTGAAAAAGGAGGCTATAAATTTCCTCAGGAACTTTTCTACCCCAATGAAACTTTTGACCTCAAAAACCTTATTAGGAACCGACCATTTCATCATGGCCTCCATATTGATAGGATCTATATTAAACTTTCCTCCACTGATCACATACCCTAGACATGAAATAATGTTGTGAAAACCCACACTTCTTGAGATTTAATAGTAATCAGTGCTTCTTTAATTTCCCAAGAACTTGCATCAAATGCGAGATGTGCTCCTCCCAAGTAGCACTTTATACTAGTATGTTATCCAAATAGACAATAACAAACGAATCTATAAAAGGGAGCAGTATATCATTCATCAATCTCATAAACATAGCTAGTGCATTATATAGGCCAAATGGCATGACTAACCACTCATGCAAACATTGCCTAGTTTTGAAGGTGATATTCCAAGTATCTTCTTCTTTTACTCAAGCATGGTGCCATCTAGAATTTAAGTCCAACTTGGTAAGGTAATTTTCTTTCTGCATCTTATCTAATAGATCATTTGTCTTGGGCAAGAGGTATCCATTTTTTAGTGCACACCTTGTAATCTACACATCCGCCAAATCCCATCCTTATTTGGCACAATGATGATGGTTGACGCACATGGTGAGGTACTTAGCTGAATGCCACTATGTTTGATCCGAACTTAAACATGAACAAAAAAACTTACAGAGATAATCATAAACACAGAGATGCATTAGAAAAATGCTTCATTTCATTAATAGAAAAATATTGAAATATGCTTACAAATAGAATGGAAATAAGATAACTCGGGCAATGATAGCTTATCTCTAAGAAGAGATGTGGTGGCTACATGCCTCTGAACTATGTTACAATGAGGCTCAAGGGCTTATTTATTATTGAAAAATATGAGAAAACCATAAAAAACTAAAGCCCTAACCCTAGGAGATGTAACACCAAGATTTTGTAGGCCCCATTGGGGTTAGTTGGGTAGCCAACTTCCTGGGGTCATAACTTGGTCATAGTATCTCCATTTGGCACATACACTACCTTGTTGGAAAGGTCTCAATGAGTACTATAGGTTTCACTATCAATCCTTGCCTACGTCCATGGGCCTACCACAAACCCCTTCCTACAACCATGGGCCTACTGCAGTCCCCAAAAAAACGTCGTTTAGGGGGTCAAAACTGCTCTGGAAGTTTATGACCTAAAAAAATGCTAAAACTACTAAATGATAAAATGAACAAGGAAACAAATGAAACTGAATGGGGGGTCTAGGTGGAATAAGTGGGTGGCCACCAATATCCACCTAGATCATTCCTCCCCCCTTGGGAATCAATGGTCCCCATTGCGTGTAGAGGAAATTTCTATTGAACCTAGTCCCTGGTGCCTACTGTGGTGAAGGAGTTGGCATGCTTTGGGAAATCAATATAACTATATCCTTTGTTGGCGAGCGTTCTTGATCCATGTGTCCATCGTCTGATTAGTTGTGGTATGTTCCATGTAGTTCGAGTTGAGCTTTGTTGGTGTGAATTGTTCTACAATGTCAGATATGTCCAACAATGGTGGAAAGTATGGTCGAAGTCAATGTACATTGAACAATGGGTGTAGACCAAGGAACGGTGGGATGCTGAGCTCGAAGGAATTGTCGTCGAAAACCTTGGTGATGGTGTATGGTCCATATTGGACTGGGTGAAGCTTGCAATGGGGTCTAGCAAAGGTGTTCCTTCTGCAAATGTAGCTAAAATTTTTTGCCCACCTGGAACTTGTGTAGAACTCAATGTTGATCATGGTGCTGATTGTACATAGCATTGGCTCTGTGGATCTAGCCAAGATCCAAGTCATTCGGGATTGGCCAACCAAAAAGTTGCAGAGCTTTGTTAGAGTGGTTGGGGCTTACCAATCCCAAATTAATTGTATCTTCGGCGAGTCTACATGTACATCAGGCTCATCAATGATGTATCCGAGATATTGAACCTAGGTCAGGCCAAGGTGCATTTCTCCAAGTTAGCACACAATTTCTGTTGTCGCAGGGTTTGAACGACCTGTCAAATATGTTGGAGGTGCTCTTCCCAATTCTAATTGAAGATCAAGATGTCATCTAGATACACCACCACAGATGCATTAGTGAAGGGTCACAAGATGTCGTCCATTAATATCATGAAGGTTGTAGAGTTGTTCATCAATCCAAATGGCATGACCAACCATTCAAAAAGGCCCTCCTTCAATTTGAAGGCAGTCTTCCACACATTAGAGGGATCGATAGGTACCTGGTGATAACCTGACTTCAAGTCAATCTTCTTGAAATATTTGGCCCCTTTGAGCTGGTCCAAAAGGTCATAAATCCATGGGATTGGGTAGCTATTCTGAACAGTGATCTTGTTTAGCACCCAATAGTCAATACATAGCCTCTAGGTCCCATCCTTCTTCTGTACCAATACAATTGGGCTCCCACAAGGTGATGAGCTTGGCGTGATGTGCCATTTCTACAATAGTTCCTGAATCTTCCTCTTGAACTCATCGTTCTCCATAACAGTGTCGATATATCGGTCCATTGGGTAGTGGCACACTCGGGGTTAGATCGATGGAGTGCACGACCTGATAGTGTAGAGGTACCCCTGTGGGTGAGGTGAAAATATCCATGTACTCCTTCACGACCTTTTCCATCTATTGTTGCTATGTAGAGGAGCACTGCCTGGAAGCTGTGGCCACAACCTTCTTCTTGCCCTAGTGGCAAATCATAACGAAAGCAAATTTCTTGGTCTGGGAAATGATCTTATTGCATTTCTTTGCAATGATCAAAGAGTTGGAGGTAGGTCGGGCTACCTCCGATATCCAATACAACTTATTAGCCAAAGTAATGATTACAGAGCGAGGTCTAGACTCATATACAACATGTCACTTCCACAAGTATGGTTGCCCTAAAAATACATCACAAAATTCAAGAGGAACAATGTCACATAGTACCTCATCCATGAAGCATGCGATGTTGTAGGGAAGGTGACATTGATAGCTGGAGCGAAGATCTAATCCTTGGTGAAGCCACCTGATGGTGTAGGGATGTAGATGTGTTGTAGTCTTTACACCTAGTCGCTTCATGACCTATCCTAAAATGAGGTTCTTTTGGCTTCTACTGTCAAAAATGAATTGCAACAGAGAAACCTTCACCCACATCTATGAGTGGAAGAGGAGTTCCCCCTCCTCTGGATATTCAGGTTCAATCTTCTGGATCTTTGTGGTGGTCATGGTGGCACTGGGCTCCACATCAATAATCTGCTTCCCTTTGTGAGTTCCCTTATCAGGTTTTGATTATGATTTGGAAGCCTTGAGCTCATCCACATGTGACTACTTGGTCCAACACTCACTTGTATTGTGAGTGGAGCTCTTATGGAACTCACACCATTTCCCCCTATCCTTCTTCATCTTCGTGGTGTTTTTCTTTGATTACAGCTTTAGTGGGATATCCTAGGCAGCCTCGCCTTGGCTTGGTCATTTGTTTTGTAGTTTCGGGGCACCTTTTCCTTGCTTGGGATTTGTAGATCCAACATCCTTCTTCTTCTGTTTAAACTTCTGCTCAATCTTGACAATGTATCGATACATCATGCTGAGCAAGGAAATTTCCATGAACTCTATCTCTTCCTGGATGTACTTGTGTAGACAGTCGCGATAATTGAGCACCAAATGTCACTTAGTATCCTTGATACCTAGATTCGTGTGAAGGGTATGGAAAATATTTGTGAACTCTGGCACATCTTGGTCCCTTCCCTGCCGTAGCATGGTCCACTTTATGTATTTGTCTTCATATCTCGTAATATGGTAATATTGTTCCTTAATGGCGTCTCGGAAAGAATTCCAAGTGGGTGCGGCTAAAAATAGTGAGGGTTCACTCTCATCCTTTTGTTCACAGTAGGATTTCGACCAATCCTTCATGTGTGGGGTGACTTTGAGAAGTGCAAAAGTAATATTTTCCAGATTGGAAAAGCCATGAACTCAAAAATATCATTCCAATAAATTGAACCATTTATCTATGACGTCTGCATCTATCAGGCCTTCGAATATGGGAATATCAAAGTTAACTTGTACCTTAAAAGGTGTGCCACCTCCAGAGTGGCATTTTGATGAAGATGCATCGCTTGTGGGTACTTGTTAAAGGATTTGGTCAAAGTTAGCCATCATTGCGTCCCTCTGTAACTCGAGGACTTCCTTGAGCAATATTTTGAAAGGATCTCTTCCCCCTTCATCTTTATTGTCTTTCGCCATGGGAGGTTTTCATGTTTTGTGAGGCTTATCTTGCAATGGTTCAACCAAATCAAGCCCTAACTCCTTATACCCTAACCTCATTGGGGACATGTAAAGAAAAATAAAGAAAGAGAAGACCGCTCTGATACGACTGATTCAAAATTAAACATGAATGAAACAACTTACAAATATAATCATCAACACAAAGATGCAACAAAAAAACACTTCATTTCATTAATAGAAAAATATTGAACTATGCTTACAAACATAATGTAAATAAGATAGCTTAGGTGGTGGTAGCTTATCTCTGAGAAGAGATGTGGTGGCTACATGCCTCTGAATTGTGTTACTATTTGGAAAAGGTCCCCTAGGGTCAAGTTTTGGGGCAGAAAGCCCAAATTTTTGTGTGTAAAATGTAAAGTCTCTACAAATTATGGTTGCGAAGCGCATAGATTGTAAAGTTTCATAAAGGGTTTTACCCTTATTTTATGTAAGTCATGTCGGCTTTATAAATCCACCCATGGTTTGCAGACCATGGGATTGTATAAAAACGAGAGCCTTAGAGAGTCTAAGGTAGGAAAGATATCGATGAAGATGAATGTAATGGGTTAGTAGAAGAAAAGAGCGAAGAGTCTTAGAGTAGAAGAGAGGCTCTGCAGCTATTTGTGCAAGGTAGTCTTGAGTCTGTAAGCAGAATTGAAGTATCAATAAAGAGATTATTCCAGAAATATCTGTGTTTTTTCTATTTACTTATGTAATGAATGAGTGCACTTATTGTGTAGTGGATGATGGGTTTATGAACTAATATTGTATTAATGTGTGATTTTACATGATTCATGTTGCTATATGAACGCAAGTAGCAATATATGTTTATGCGAAGAATATATTAATGCATGTTAAATTTATTGAACACTTAAGCTGATCTAGGTAAATAAGGAATTAGGAATAATCACAAAAGCGTGTAAGTGGTTAATTCGCCTATCTAGGGTCCACGAAAGCCAGTCGTAGACCTTCACGAAGGTCTAGAGGTTGATTAAGAGAAGTATATCGATAAGAACTAAAGGGCTTATTGATCTATGCAAAGGAATATTCAAAGCATAAAGCGACATTACACTAATCTCTGGGTGCGGAAACGTGGTTCCAACATCCCCCCTATATTGCTTCGGGTGAGACTTCAGTTTTCACTCCACAGGTTGATGTCGAAAGGGCCAATAGTGTAGGGATTTGTTTAGAAAACTTAACTCTGAACCTAGGTCAGGACCCATTAAGCCAACAAATGGTTCTGTTGTCAGGATCGAGATCTGTATAAAGAGATGTGTGATGTTGCATCACTGGAATCCAACAAATAAAGAAATTGAGGAGTGGTTGGATAGAAAGATTCACAAATTCGTGAGGCAAGAAAACATAAATCCACGACTTACGAAAGACTAGTGGTTGGATAGATACCTATACATAGATATACACAAAATTTTCTTCTATTCCTTCTCAATCGAACTATATGAGTGGATCGCTAAATTGGCAGATGACCAATGAAGGTGGAGGCTTGATGATGCGATAGTGTGGACCTCAGAGTTAGTGCGGAGATAGGAAACGTCTGAAAATAACATTATGTGCACTATCGATCACTAGCTTGATCATGTCATAGGGGGCTTTGTGACAGAATTCACGGTTGATACTTTGGTCAGCTACAACGAAGTAGAGCGACACTTCTTCAAAGGACTGCGAGGTAAGTATTTAATATATTTTAATACTTGGATTAAAGTTCTCTTGTGTGAAAATCAGGTTATTCCATTACCTTGATGTTTGGAGCTACACGCAGTGGAATTTATTCAAGGATAGATGGAGAATAGGCCCTGAATATAGCTCACTGACTGATCCTCCTCTGAGCAACGACAAGGAAGCAACACATGCTTCCCCATAGATCATTTTCTAGTTAATAAGGCAAGGGTTTCCATGAATAACTCATCCATCCACACCACCTTCGCCTTCACCTCCACAACATACACCTTTTCCCACACTGCCACCACCTCCGCCACCATTCGATATGTCGAATACAATGAAATTTCCCACTTTCAAGGGCTCAGGAAATGAGGACCCAAACCAGTTTTGGTTCGTTGCAAAGGCTGTATGGATATCCTAGAATATTACAAATGATCAGATGAAGAAAGCAACATTGGTAATTGTGCTACAGGATCACATGTTAGCATGGTACATTAAGTACTACATTGATAACTCGACGGCTCCACTAGCAGACATTCAAATTGCTCTGAATAAGGAATTCAATAGGCTCAATTCTTAATCAGATTCAGTCATTGGATGCAAGGAGATTATGATGAGAACTGGTGAAACACCCTGGGGGCTGGATCAAATATTAAAATTCTAGATCCGCAAAGCTAATATGAACCTTACGGATGGGCAACACTGTGAAAGGATTGTAGCTTCGCTCTTGCCTCACCTAAGGGTTTCCTTATCACAACAAAATATTGGAACCGAGGAGGAAGATTTAGAAATTTTGATGAGATTGCATGAGACGCTGATTCAAGATGCCACTTCGGGACTTCAACAGACTCATGCAAAGTTGTAGAATCTTTGCCTAGAGTTTCAATGTCTGAAGAAGGATAGAGCAGCTCAGTTAGAGGTGTGCGCAGAAGTGTGGTACCTAAAATGTAAGATCCAGGGGCATGGCAAAGATCACTTCCCTGTCTTCGCGAATTATGTTGTGGGAGGAGGGATGATGCCTCTAAGGTCGGAAGCTCAAGTAGGGCCAAGTGGAGGGCCCGAGCTGTGGTGCACTATCGATCAGGTAGATAGAAAACATGTAACAAACAATTGCCACTTACTGCAAAAATTTGTGTAGACACCACAACAAATCTTCTGCAACTTCTATAAATCGGTGAGCCATGATGAGCGTAACTACTATAGCTATGAGCTGATGATGGAAAGAATGCTTTCATATCAAATGGCCTCTGGATCAAGGCGCTGGGGGAGCACGTAGAGGATATCAGGGGCATGGACGAGGCTAATGAGGAGAAGGAGGACCTAGTAGAGGTTAGGAACAAGTTATTTGTTACAATTATGGAGTGCCAGGGCACTACGCGCAAGAGTGTACGAGCCTGACACGCCTATCGTTCCAATACTATACTTAGTTTGATCACGTGATTGAAGACTACCTTGTATTGATAACCATGATGCAGGAGAAGAGGGCGTAGCCTCAATAGCCTACGTAGAACATATAGATGATGAGGATTGAACCTTGCCAAGAGGATCCTAATGTGAAAGTAGTACCTTTGGAACCTACAAAAGGACCGTGCTACACTGAATTGGTCCATGAGTATGAAAGTGACAGTGATTTGGACCATATCTACAAAATAAATAGCTACCAAGACAAACAATTGTGCCATAACAGTGAACTAGACTTCCTCCTTTATTGGTGCAAAACTTAGATCCTTCCAACAATACCCAAACTTAAAGAACAATCTAGTGACAAATTCTTAATTGGAGAGATATGTAGACACTAGCCAACAAAGATTAATGCTCAGCGAAGATCCCTCACACAAAATAAAAATAAAGGAACCTAAGTGTAGGGAGAAGAAGCATGGATACTTATCAACAAAATTCTCTTATTGATTTCTTTCTCTTTCAATATTGCTTTGACTTGTCCTAACCTTGCTCCGATTGCATGTTAATTTTTTGTTAACATTTTATTTTATTATCAAAATTACTTCAATGTTACGTATTAGCCTTATTATCAATCCATTTATTTTCATTAAAAATCACTTCAATCATTATCGAATTGACAATAACTAAAGAAAGAACATAAACGGAAAATGAAGAGGAAAATCCAAGACAAGATGAAACATGAGTATGGCTCAAGCCAAGAAAAAACCCAAAGATGGGGAAAACCCTTGATCAAATATTCTTATTAATAATATCAAATGTTCAACAAAGAGAGAGAGATAGAGTACGATAATTGAAGGTCAATCGTGATTAACAATTGAGGAGAACCACTATCGCTTACCTCAATCATAGATGTAATTCTAAACCTGATGTCATACTATAGAAGAAGCTTGGACTTGTTAGGGCTAACACCTGTCTTTCAAGGAATTGCTCCAATCAGGTAAACCATCCATATACCACCCAATAATACATGAGTACATCATATCTTAAGTTTACTAGGGTTGGAGTTCCATTCCTTGCTGGTCCTAGTTAGGGAATGAAGCACAATGTTATAACCTTCACAAATACACCTCAAACAACCTACTACAGTTACGACCTCCCTTCATGGTGATCTGTCCTCCTTCAAATTCAAATATGAACTTGATCAGGACCCCAAATATGTATCCATGCCAACTGAAATAGGAGGTAGTCCACTTGGGTAGTAGCTTATTTTCTTGACCCATTGTTTAGTAGGATAAAATATATGGCCTACTTGAGAGAGGCTTCTTGTAGATGCAACTTACTTAGGATAGATATTTCACTCCATAAAACCAACCCTAAACACTGCAACTATGGCATTATATTTGTGATCGCCTTTAGGAATAAAACAAACCTACAATAGGAGATAGAAAAGCCCATAATAGTCCTCAAACAAGCCCAAACTTTCCTTTAATGGGCTCAACCTACTGCCTAAGGAATTCGTTCCATTAAGCAACCCATCCAAGATGTCAGTCTTTCCCTTCCTCCTTTGTTGGAGATATCCTTCCTTCTCAGACCATTTTAGAGAGAGAAATGTGTGAAAAGGTGTTTCCAATGATGTTGGAGGGAGATTCCTTTTATAGGGTTTGGAGAGGGGTTCTATTTGATTAATTTTCCCCAAACCAAACTTGAAAATTATACATGCATAGAGTTAATTTCATAAACATATTTTTCCCTGTCCAAATTTGATGATCTTTAGGTTGATTTTGGTCCTCTTGAAAAGAGGAATTAAATGCCACAATTATATTTTTCCAAAGAGATATCAAAAGAGGAATTTGGCCCTAGTTTCCAATTTTAACAATTAATTGTAGAATGATAAATGTTCTAAATTTTTGGGGCATAGAAAGGTTGATTGTTGTTGGCATATTTCTTGAGGGGTTTGGTATGGAAATTAGGGTGGCCAACATATATGGTCCTTATTAGAACCATGTTGCATTCTGGGATCAAATCATGTCTCTCTCATTCATGAAGGTGAACAACTTGATCCTGGGGGATGATTTAATTTTTCCATTGGCCTATCTGAGATATGGGGTGCTCATATCATTGTGGATTTGTTTTCAGTCTATTTTGCACATATTCTGGAATTAAATAGATTATTTGATGTTTAGATGTTGTGTTACAGACCATCCTAGAGGAATCAGAGGGTTGGTGAAGCTATGGGAGCTAGGAGGTTGGATATATTTTTTATTTGTGAATACATGATAGATAAGATTTCTTCTCTCAAGAAGTGGATGGGTACTGGTGGAATCTCTAATCATCTCCCTATTTTTCTAGAATTAGTTGGTTATTTCTCAAAGCCTCATGCCCCATTTAAAATTTAATGCTTCATGGGTAAAATATGAGAAATATAGGGCTATTTTTAGGGAAGTGTGGAAACCTTTATCTTTGAATGGGGATTGATTTGCCGCAAAATTATTTTCTTATAACTTAAAAAATATGAATAAGAAGGCATTCGAATGGGTAAAAAATAAAAGGAATCAAGATGAGGAGACACTTTGAAAGATTGAGGAGGAGTTGGGATTGTTAGAAGAGCTAGAAATCGATGGTTATGAGTCATTAGAGGCCAAACATCATATTGTCCATCTGAATCGTCCAAGCATAGACTTCTGGATGAAAAAGAGGAAACTTGACAATTGTGGAGTCGTGCCATATGGTTGCAAGTTGGGGATGAAAACTCCAAAATTTTCTAGCAATTTTCTAGAGGATGAAGAGCTATTGACACTACATGGTCCCTAGAAAATTATTTTAGAGTTAGGGCATCCAATTTCAGAGATCTGGAAAGGATGGGTTCACAACATTTTTGATCTTTGTTCAAGCTCCCAAGGAAGCCTCCTTGGTTGAAACCATTCAAGTTTCTCACCCTTTTCTTCTCTATTTAGACGAATATACAAAAAATAATTTGATAGATCCAATTAATTTGGGCGAGTTTGAAGAAGTATTTTGGTGGTCCAAAAAAGCACAAGGGTCTGGGACGTGATGGGTGGTCGCTTGATTTTTTTCTTGATTTTTATGAACAAATTGGTCAGGATCTTTTGAAGGTTATTAAGGAGTGAAAAATGATTGGGAGGATGTATGAGGATTTTAATTCCACCTTCATTTCTCTCATACCCAAATAAGACAATCCAAGGAGATTTAATGACTATAGACCTATCTGTGTGTGTAATTTCATATATAAAATGACTGCAAAAACCATTTCCAACTAAATCAAGTCGATTTTCTCATAGAGTATATCCAAGGTGTAGCTTACTTTTCTGGAGAACTTGTTAGCGCTTGAGATTCCACCTAGGCTGAGATAGACAAACCTCAAAGCTACATCAAACCATTTCACCTCGTAGCTAGCCCTACGAGGTATGAGAAGGCTCTCTCGGGTCAAACTCGGTGAATTTTGTCAATAGGATGAGTTGACCAATTAGGAACAAGGATTTTAGGCTAGTAAACTGATAAGGGGGTTGATTTAATGTTTTTGGGTTTTTTGGTGGCAATTGGAGGGAGTGCAATTCAGGGTGCGGGGATTGAGCTCAGTTTTTGCAGGTGGGTCTTTGGGGCAAGGTAGGAGTTTATGCTGATGCCTTTAGCTGAAAGAGATGATAAAGGAGGAAAGAAGAGAAGCTAAAGAGGGCAAACAATGAATTCGAATCCTCTCTAGACAGTGGAAAACATAAATTTTAAACAAAATTGAAAGCTGAGCATGGCATGCATGAATTCAAGCTTTATCACTTCTTTTGTTTAAATAGCAGCAAGAGATTAAGAAATGGAACACATAAACACACTTACAATGACAAGTAGGAAACACACCATCAACATAATAATCCACAAGAATCCACAATGAAGTCTGCAAAACCCTGGCCTTCTTTTTCCTCAAATTGCAGAAATATAAGTCAAAAATACAATAGAGCTTCTCCCTCTAGAGTCCAACCATGAAAATGAGAAAGAGAAGGCATAATATAGAAGGTCTAACTTCTTTCCCCACCTCTAGGGGTCGAGCTTAGCTTCCTAGGAGCTGTTGCAACTAATTCTAAATCAATCACTAAATAATAGGCCAGCTCAACAACTTGCCTCTAAAACTTAGGAAGCCTATCCATGCATTAAATATTCAATATTTACATCAAAGAAGCTTCTAGAAGAGGTAAAGAAGAGTAAAAGTATCTAATGCC
>APFE030818165.1:46276-73498 GCA_000404065.3 Pinus taeda | reverse complement strand
AAATGTATTTTCATTGGATACAGTGAGGAATCCAAAGCTTATAGGTTGTATAACCCATCCACCAAGAAGCTTATTGTGAGTAGAAATGTTTAGTTCATTGAGGAGGAAGCTTGGGATGGAAGCATAGAGAAAACAGTGAATGTTAAAAACTATTCGTCTCATGATGAAGATGATGAGGAGATGGCTGAAAGACATCCCCAAACAGCAGCACCAACACAAGGGCAGCAAGAGACACCCTTGAGGAGAAATGAAAGTGCTTCTCCAAGCACACCACAAGGAGGAAATTCAAGTGCTTCTTCAAGCACTTGTACGCCAAATGAAAGAGGTAAGAAGTTCAGAAATTTAAGTGACATTTATGAACAAGAGGCAACAAATGAAGGTATGAACTCTTTGTTTGCTTTACATTGTCATGTTGATGACCCTGTTCATTTCGAAGAAGAAATTAAGGATAGGAAATGGATAGAACCCATGAATGGGAGAAAAGAATTGAAGTACCTTGAAGTTCTATTTAAAGAGTATGGAGTTCGATACGTAACTCTTGCCAAGATGACCGAGATAGGCTTCACTACCAACACCCTTGCCAATATGACAAAGGAAAAGATTGAAGATTTGATGAAGACCCTAGTAGAACTCTATCATGTGGATCTTCTTATAGGGGAGAGATATGGAATTAAATCTGCCATAAGAGCAGTGAAGAAAAGGTTGCAGGATAGCTTGGAGATGCAAAGGTTGGAAATCTTGTCTGAGGCAAAGAGAAAGAGGATATTACATGATGATCAGAATAATTTTGTAGCTTCTATGACATCCGAAAGAACAACTAAGGAACTGAGAGCAAATGACCCACTGATTTTCCTAGAAAGCACAAGTGTAGATCATGTCCCAATGGATATAGCCAGGTGCTAAGACAATACTCTTATTCTCGAGAACAGTAACGAGGGACAGTTTTGTGGCTCAGGATTGACTGGAGTGCCTGAGCATAGCAGTGAGAGCGATGGAAGGAAAGATGATACAAATAGACAGAAAAGTTTTGAGTTTTTGAAGAAATGTCTCGGTATGACTGATAACCTAGCAGTTGAAATTAAAGGGGAGTGTTGAAATGGTAATTTCGACTGCAGCTCCATTAAAATAGCAACCGTAAACTTTTTAAAACCACCAGTACTTTCCCACACTGCTTTTCACGAGTCAGTGGTTTTTTCTCAAATGGCAGCGATAATGTACACCATTTGACACATGGATCAGGAGTTTTGGAAAACAACTTTTTTCCCGGAGCATAAAGGTCGCAAGAAGTGGCTATGCGATATTACCGTCAGCCGTCCGATTGAAAGCATTGTTGACCACCGTCAATTGAAACCAAGTTGTGTACAGGCCTGCAGCAAATGAATTTGACATGAAGTAAAACTTTCAATTTGACCATCGTTTTTCAGTAATGCAATTAATGTAATTTACGATGGTTCGTAGATTGTAGGTAAATGTTTTAATTTTAATGTTTTTTTTATTTTACGGGAGTATGGCTCGAGTAACATGTAATATCATATGTTGTTTTGTTGCAATGAATATGCAAGGGAAGTATGCAGTAGCGCGCATGTGAAATATACACAGCAGTGTAAATGTAAATGGTTTTTCGTTGAAAAAAAACGAAGGGGAATATGCAATACACAGCAACTTAAATATATCAAGTTTTTTTTGTTGAAAGAGAATGCGCAATAACCAGATTGGAATGTTACTTTTGTTGGTTGAAATGTAATGTGAAACTCGCAGCAACGCGAAAGAAAAAAAGTTTTTTGTTGTTCATTGAAATGCAAGGGAAGCACACAACAACGCGTGAGTAAAAAATTTGTATGCACAAAAAGAGTGTTTTTGTAACGCAACAGCGTGAATGAAATGATTTTTTTTTTTTTTTTACACAGCATTAGATGTAAGAAATTTTATACACAATAGTGTAAAATTTCAAAGGAGAGACAGAGTAAATTTGCGAGGAGACAATAATTTTTTTAGTGTGGAACTGAAGTGTTCGTGGTGTAATCCCTCTCTTAAGAGGAAGATCCTTTTTTGTAACACAGTTTTTATTAATGAATACAAAGTTTTTTTTATGTGTGTGTAAAACTCTGTTCTTCAACAAACAATATTAGCTTCCCTGTGCAAAGCAGAGCATTGTTCTATGTTCATATTTGTATGGAACTATCAGAAATTCCCAACAGGACATACAAAACCTTATGCACACCACATTCCCCCAGTGGCAAGCCAAGGGGCATATCCATCTTCACGATGAGTGCCACCAGGTAAGCACCATCAAGAAACTGATTCCAAAAATATGAATAAGCATTCTTTGAATTTTAGAAAATCTATGCATTATTCAAACAATTTTTAAATTCTAGAAAAGTTGCGTAATTTTTGAATTTTAGAAAATATACATCTTTTTGAATTCTAGAAAATCTATGTACATTTAAAGAAAACTCCCTGATGTAACTGTGTATGGGAACATGCTCTGAATTCCAGAAAACTTCCTGATGTAACTGTGTATAGGAACATGCTCTCCATTCTTAGGGTAGACTCTCCATAAGAAAAATTTCACTATCCTATACACAATTCCATGAGAAAAATTTCTTCAAATATAAAGAACCCTGAAAATCTTCGATCTATACATTCTTTAAATTTAAATGCATTCTTCAAATTCTAAAAAAATCTATACATATTTTGAATTTTAGAAAATCTATGCATTCTTTAGGCATTCTTTGAATTTTAGAAAAAATTAAGCATTCTTTAAATTCTAGAAAAGCTATGCATTCCTTAAGCATTATTTAAAGTGTAGAAGAGCTACGCATCATTTAAGCATTAATATTTATGGATCTATTAAACATTTATCAAAATCAAACCAAATTGAACTACGAAACCTGCCTTTCATTACTGGCATCAGATTGGATTTGTCTCCGTTGTGGTATGTATGGTGGTGAACTAACTATTTTCAGTTTAAATTGCATTTGTCTCACATGTGATATTTTTTACAGTTTATTATGATCTTGATGGCAAAACAATTGCTGGACTTATCTCCGTCCAAGGGGACGGAAGAGATCGGTAAAGTATGTTGGAGACTTTTTCTGGTAAAATTCCAAAAACCAAACACAGAGCAGAACAGAATAGAGAACGACACTCCATTTCAAACACGGGATCTTTAACACCCAATTAAAAACTTGTATTAAAGAAGACAAAAAAAACTGTTACAAAATGGGCCTTCCTCTGAACAGAGGGATTACAACAGGAACGCTTCAGTTCCACAACAAAAAGAATTTTCTCTGCACTATTGTGCATTTCCTCTTATCTATATTCTTTGCTCTGACTCATATCTACACTGCTGTGTCTACACATATATAGTGCATCAGGGGTCATAATAGTCCATCAACTGCTTGAACTCTCTGACAGAGTCTCTGCTGTAATTCTTGAGTCGGTTGTGTGAAAACCCATAACTGATAAATGTTGCTGCTGGCTCGAGGTTGGTTCTTTCCTTCTCGGCCATGCTTTTTCATTAATGCTATTGGTGAGCAGTTATGGCGCAAAGCCCGGATATGATTTTCCTCTTTCTTTGGGAACAAAAAGAGGTAAAGTGCATAAATGCAGTATGGCGGTGGCGTGCATTTGATGGGAACAAATATGGGCCGTCGGATCAGTAGATGAGCGACGGGATTGCATCGCAAGGCATTATCGGGAGGATGAGACGAGGTGAGAAGTGATGATGTTTGATGTGGGATGATATCGCATCGCAGGGTCGCAATCACAGAAAACAAAGGCAAAGGCTTAATGTGCATAGGGCGAAACTTGCGATCTGTGATCGCATCACAAATATCGCATCGCAAACAACACAGGGACGCAGTGAAGGGTGACATGAGAATGTGCGATATACAATGGGATCGCATCGCAGGAAACTCCAATGGCTGTTTTTTGTAATAAACTTGGTCGTTGTTCAACTGTGAGCTTCCGGCAACACTGCATTTGAAATTACCATTCCAACACTCCCCTTTAATTTCAACTGCTGGGTTACTAGTTATATCCATACATTTCCTGAAATGATCAAAACTTTTCTTTCCTAATGGTTTTGTCAAGATGTCAGCTAACTAATCCTCTGTTCTGCAGTGCTGCAAAACAATCTCACCATTGTTAACCAATTCACGTATGAAGTGAAATTTGGTGTCTATGTGCTTTGTCCTTTTATGAAAAATAGAGTTCTTAGACAATGCTATTGCCAAGCTATTGTCACAGTAAATGGTTGTGCCCTTTTCTTGTTCATGACACAAATCTCTGAGAACTTTTCTCAGCCACACTGCTTGGCATGTTGCTGCTGTTGCTGCCACATACTCTACTTCTGTTGTTGACAAAGACACAACTAGTTGCTTCTTAGAAGCCCATGAGATGGCTCTTGATTCCATATGAAACACATATCCCGATGTGCTTTTCCTATCATCAACACTTCCAGCCCAATCACTGTCAGTGTAACCTGTCAACATGAAACTTTCAGAAGAGGAGTGTAAAATACCAAACCCCTTCGTTCCATTCACATACCTTAGAATCCTCTTGGCTGCTTGCCAATGAGTCTCTTTTGGTCTTTCAATAAATCTGGAGATTAAACTCACAGCGTGCATAATGTCCGGCCTAGTTGCAGTCAAGTACATGAGGCTGCCAACTATGCTCTTGTACAATTTTGGATCAAAATCCTTGTTGTTGTCTTCTTTGGTGTGCTTGGAGTTCCATCCGAACTGGAGGGTATTTCTGATCCCTGTGGTGTGCTTGAAGAAGCACTTCCTTGAATTCTCAAGGCTGTTCAAATTCCAGCTTGTGGTGTGGTTTGTTGTACTTGTTGTGGTGGAGGAGGAACCACCAAGGAAGGATTATTTGTTGTTGTCCCTTCCTCTTCTTCTTCGTGAGACACAATTGTCTTCACATTCATTGTCTTCTCTAAGCTTCCATCCCAAGCTTCATCTTCAATGAACTGCACATCTCTGCTTACTATCAATTTCTTGGTGGATGGATTATAGAGTTTGTATGATTTTGACTCATCAAGATAGTCAATAAAGACACACTTCTCCCCCTTACTGTCAAGCTTCTTCCTTAGCTGATCCAATACATGTGCATATGCTACACAACCGAATACTCCCATGTAAGTACAGTTTGCTTATGACCACTCCATGCTTCTTCTGGTATTTTGTTCATGACAGCTTTAGTTGGGCATCTATTCAAGATGTAAACTGCGTAAGTGATAGCTTCTGCCCAATACTCATGCGGCAAGTGTTTTTCCTTCAGCATACTTTTGACCATGTCAAGAATGGTCCTATTCTTCCTTTTGGCAACACTGTTTGGCTGAGGTGTATACCTCGCAGTGAACTGCTTTTTTATGCCATTCTCTCTGCAAAAACGCAGAAAATATTTGGAGATGTACTCTCCTCCTCTATCTATTCTGAGCACTTTAATATAATTCCCACACTGCTTCTCAACAAGAGTTTTGAAGTGGCAAAATTTCTCAAACACTTCACTTTTATGTTTCAGCATATACACCCATGTCTTTCTAGTGTAATCCTCAATGAAAGTTAAAACATATTTATTTCTAGAAAATGATTGTATTTGCATCGGTCCACACACATCAGAGTGAACAATTTCCAAGGGTGCTTTTTCCCTTATACTCTTTCCTGCTGGAAAGCTTTCTTTGTGTTGCTTGCCCAAGATGCAGCCTTCACAAAGGTTGTCCGGTTTCTCGATCAATGGCAATCCCTTTACAATTCCCTTTCTATGCAACAGATTCAAGCCTCCGAAATTGAGATGTCCAAATCTCATGTGCCACAACCAATTCTCATCTTTCACCTGTTCCTGAAAGACTTCTTGCATTACAGCTGCAATAGTTCTTCCTTCCTTCAAATCTACCCTGATTTTGAGAGGAAACATTCTATTGTTGGTCATCTGCACCTGTGCAATGATCTTCTTACTTGGAGGTATGTCTCTGATTTTACACATATCATCTTTGAAGAACACATTGTAACCTTCGTTAATGAGTTGTCCAATGCTCAAAAGATTACATTTCAGACTAGGTACATAGAATACTTCTGGCACAATTATCTGTTCTCCATTTCTTGCTCGGATATTGATTCTGCCCTTACGCTTGACAGATATCTTACTATCAGTTCCTGTTGTTACCTCAGATTTCACATTTTCATCCAGATTAGAAAACATTGCAATATTTCCAGTCATTTGATTACTACAACCTGAGTCTAAGAACCAAAAATCTTTGTGTTTGTCATGTGCAATGTTACATGTTAACAGCACAATCTTTGGATTCTTATCTTCTTCATTTGCAAAATTAGCATTCTGCCTACTATTCATGTCATTTTGTTTTTTTTTACATTCATTGGCGTAGTGCCCATATTTCCTACAATAATGACATTGGACTTGGGATTTGTCATACCTTTGTCCATGAGCTTCCTCTTTGCTTGAACCTTCATCTTGGTTATGATTGCAGCTCCTTCCTCTTGCGCTTGCAGGATTATTTCTACCTTTGTTTTGGCTTTTTCCATGACCTCTGTTATTTGCTCTGCCTCGACCTTTTCCTTGGCCTAAAGACATCTGAATCTTGAATGCTTGCTCAAAAGAGGAATCTATTCCTCTACTCAGTCTGTGTTCATGAGATATAAGAGAAGCACTCAGTTCATCTACTGTGAACTGTGAGAGATCCTTTGTTTCTTCTATTGCTACCACAATAGCTTCAAACCTTGAGGGTAAACTTCTCAAGATCTTCTCTACAATCCTTCTTTCTTCAAAAATCTCACCATGAGATCTTATCTGGGTTATCAACCCAATAACTCGAGTGAAGAATGAATCTATTGTATCAGATTCCTTCATGCTGAGTGTTTCAAAGTCTCTCCTCAACATCTACAACTTTGCAGTCTTCACCATCTCCATGCCTTGATAGGCAGTTTTGAGAATTTCCCATGCCTCCTTGGATTTTGTTGCTGCTGCAATTCGTGGAAAACCACTTTCATGTACTGATTGGAAGAGAAAAAAGAGGGCTTTAGCATCCTTCTTCCTGTCACTTTTCAACTGGTCTCTTTCTGCTACTGTCAAAGCGGACAATGCTGTTGCATCTACAGGTTCAGCATAGCCATTTTCAACCAGTTCCCATATTCCTTGAGAAGCAAACAATGCTTTCATTGTTATGGACCAATAACTGTGATTTTTCCCATTAAATTGTGGCAGTTGAGAATTTGTCAAACCAGTTCCAGCATCTGCCATATTAACCTATATAAGTAAAGAAGAGATACTGTCTGTATAATTAAAACAAGCAAAAAACTTTCTTTGCTGGAGAAAATCTGCTCAATAAGCTTCTTACAGCTCCTACAGTGAAAAACAAACTCTATTTTTGACTCACTGAGTGCCTAGACTAGCTCCGATACCACTATTGGAGATTTTTTCTGGTAAAATTCCAAAAAACAAACACAGAGCAGAACAGAATAGAGAATGACGCTCCATTTCAAACATAGGATCTTTAACACACAATTAAAAACTTGTATTAAAGAAGACAAAAAAAACTGTTACAAAATGGGTCTTCCTCTGAACATAGGGATTACAACATGAACGCTTTAGTTCCACAACAAAAATAATTTTCTCTGCACTATTGTGAGTTTCCTCTTATCTATCTTCTTTGCTCTGACTCATATCTACACTGCTGTGTCTACACATATATAGTGCACCAGGGGTCATAACAGTCCATCAACCGCTTTACCTCTCTGACAGAGTCTCTGCTATAATTCTTGAGTCGGTTGTGTGAAAACCCATAACTGATAAATGTTGTGGCTAGCTCGAGGCTGGTTCTTTCCTTCTCGGCCATGCTTTTTCATTAATGCTATTGGTGAGCAGTTATGGCACAAAGCCCGGATCTGATTTTCCTCTTTCTTTGGGAACACAAAGAGGTAAAGTGCGTAAATGCAGTATGGCGGTGGCGTGAATTTGACGGGAACAAATATGGGCCATTGGATCAACATATGAGTGGCGGGATCACATCGCAAGGCATTATCGGGAGGATGAGACAAGGTGAGAAGCGGCGATGTGTGATGTGCGATGATATTGCATCCCAGGGTCGCAATCACAGAAAACAAAGGCAAAGGCGTAACGCACACAGTGTGAAACTTGCGATCTGTGATCTGGGATCGCATCGCAAATATCGCATCATAGACAGCATAGGGACGCAGCGAAGGGTGACATGAGAATGTGCGATATGCGATGGGATCACATCGGAGGAAACTCCAATGGCTATTTTCTGTAATAAACTTGGTCGATGTTCAACTGTCAGCTTCCGACAACGCTGCAGTTGAAATTACCATTCCAACAAAGTATTCAGCGAATTTTGTAAATCTTTCGTTGCCCTTCCCATTAGAATCTAGGATATAGCGTACTGGAAAGGATTGAAGGTACTCAATACTTTTCTCCCTTATTTTCCTGATAACTAATTTAATTGGTTCTTACCGGATGAGTAATAACTAGTATCGCTGCAGGCTAGAGATTTTCTGATGAAAAAGATTTATGCGAGTATAAAGTACAGAAGGGAGCATCCAGAAGTTTTCCATAATGATTTCTTAGGAGAACTCTTGAAAGAAGATTTGCATTCAGAAGAAATTATAGCAGATTTTGTACTATTCCTGCTCTTCGCTGGTCACAAGACCTCAGCCTCAACGATGGCATTTGCTATCAAATTTCTCACGGACTGTCCCCAGGCACTTCGGGAGCTGAAGCTGCATCAATGTATTATAAATAAACGCATTTCATATTTCGTATTGGTATTGGTATTCTAAATAAAATCATTTCATATCTTGGACTGCACTCATGGTGGAATGTGCACCACACAAGCAGAACACAACGCTCTGTTAAAGAGAAAGGGGAGTACAAGAAACCAAAACCTCGCTTGGGATGACTACCAGACACTGAAATTCACCCAATGTGTATGTAATTAGTTACTTCTTTCATGACAAACCATATGATTTTTGTTTGGTGAGAGGTTGTTAGAATTTTTTTATCCTGATTACAAATTTTGTAACATATGTTTATATATATAAATGAATTCATGAAGATCATTTACCCATAGCTTTTATCAATTTGTGTTGCTTGGATTTTTTTTTCAGTTACCCTAAACTTTGATAATTGTTATATTTGAGACCAGATATATAGTGTCGAGATGAATGATCCTGTTTGTGTTTTTTCAATTCCCAGGTCATAAATGAAACACATCGTCTCGCCAATGTTGCTCCAGCGGTTTTCAGAGAAGCAATAGCAGACATTAAAATTAAAGGCATTTAATAATATATTGTTTTTACTCTTCTTGGCTGATATTCATGTTTCTACTGAAATTTACAATTTTATTTATGTATATATACTTTTTCTGGAAGGTTTGAAATGTATAAAATCTGAACTCATACTTCCAATTCCAACATTTCTTTTAATCTTTTCTGAGCAAATTTGATCATCATAAACTTGTGTTATCAGGAGGCTTTGTCGTCCCAAAAGGGTGGGGCTTTGTCGTCCCAAAAGGGTGGTCAGTCTCGGTGCTTATGAACGACATCCATCTCGACGACAAGTACCATTCTTCTCCGCTGAAGTTTGACCCATGGCGTTGGCAACAGATTCTAGAAAATAATCTAATTAATTAGCATCAAAACCATCACTTCATGTAATTAATTCTCTTAGTAATTTTTCTGCATCTAATTCCGTTAGTAATCATTCAGACTTTATATTGCAGGAGCTCTCCAAGAACCCCTCTTTTATGCCTTTTGGAGGGGGGCTCAGGCTCTGTCCAGGAATGCATCTGCAAAACTTGAGCTGGGCCTCTTTCTCCATCACTTCATCACCAAATTCAGGTCATGTGCTTCATTCTTATA
This sequence comes from Pinus taeda, assembly GCA_000404065.3. Classification (NCBI taxonomy): domain Eukaryota; kingdom Viridiplantae; phylum Streptophyta; class Pinopsida; order Pinales; family Pinaceae; genus Pinus; species Pinus taeda. The sequence goes on along the minus strand of APFE030818165.1, from coordinate 63,596 downwards.
CTTCATTCACAGCAAGATAAATAAGACATCAATTTTATGAACGTTGTACATGTACATTGTGTTTTAGAGGAATGTGCTAAAATTGTCTTAATATTTGCAGATGGGAGCCACTGGATGATGATAAGATCTCCTACTTTCCTGTTTCTCACTTGACTAAAGGCTTTCCGATTCGTCTACATCCTCAAGAACAAATGGATGATTAATCGCAGTATAATAGGATATGATTGATGCAGTATGGAGTATTAGAAACAGTAAATAAGTTTGAAAGAATGGATAATTAATCGCATTATAATAGGATTTGATTCAGGCAGTGTGGAGTATTAAAAACAATAAATAATTATGAAGCTTAAAACAATAATTGCCCCTTTGTGGACATATCAATATCATGTCTGTTGGTGTGAGTAGATTTCAAGGATATTTATGTATTTCATGTATTAAAGCGTGAGGATAATGTATTAATCATCTATTAATGTATTTCCTATACTGAACCGTCGGGACTTTGATTTTCATGGGGATATTGTATTAATTAGCTATTATCGGATATCGTTGTTTAAGTAAGGTTCCAAGTGATAAAAAAGTTGTTTAAGCAAGGTTCCAACTTGTGGATATATTGAGAAATAAATTGTAATTGAAAAACAAAACAAAAAAATTCATAACCATTGGAGATAAAGACATGATATACATGTGTTATGATTATGAAATGCATTCACATATAGAACACATAGCTAAATTATCGCATTTTGAAAAATTTACTGATTAGAGAAGACTTGCAAAGTGTTATATTAAAAATGAAGCCAAGTGCACTTTTCTTTCTTTCCTAATATAAAGAGTATATTATCTCGAGTTTTTTCATAACATTTAAAATAGAATAATGGTGAGATGTAGAAATCTCCCGATGATTTGATATGTTGATATCAATGGTGGCCTTAGAATAATAATGTCAAGCCATGAAATTTATATATTTTCAACTCCTTAGTTATTTCGAACTAGATTTTACATATTTAGAAAGATATCAAAGAGCAAACTCAATTCCCTTCCCTAGGTTCAAATAGCATTAACACTAAAATTATTAGACATTACTATTTCAAATTTAGCAAAATTATATTTTTTATAATTTCTATGGACTAACTTATTAAAAAAATTGTTTAAATGAAGACTTATATTTAAAGAAAAATAAGCTTGAGCTCTGCGATCTCTCGAGCGAAGACGAAGGAAAGCATTGTGATGGCAGGGTCTGTGACTATTCCCTCTTCGGCTGATCTGATCCAGATATTAGATCCAACACAAGTGTCATTGTGAGGACATGAACCCGCGACAGATAGATCTAATAACAGATTCATTGTGTTAGGGTCCTATAAATTTTATAGGATGAGTTACTGTTTTACCTAATTATTTGGGTTTGAGAGATGTAAATAATATTTCATCCTACAAATTATTTCCAAGAAAAAATAGAAAAAGTAAACACATGGGCTTGCAAGACAAAATGTGCCCTTAGGATAAAGTAATTATGTTTTAGTATAAATAATTTTGTTTTAATAAAGTTAATCATGTAATTTAAACATGATTAATTAATATGTAATAAAACCCATAAGCAAAAAAAGGCAATTGTCATATCTGATAAGTTCTATGCTCCATCTGACTGTTCGATGGACTGCTCATGAGATGAATGGCCGACAAGGTTTTTCGAGCCCCCTAACCATCTTACATTTATCTGCAGGGGGGAGTCTGAAAAGCGGTTTCCTCCTCGTCGGTCCCACCCTTATGTGTCACCTCCATGTTATTTCATAGCCCCACCCCCCCCTCACAAACCTCTTACCATTTCGACCCCCCTCTGTAATCCACCACCCTTCTCCCCCTTTCCCGCTAGCTCTTCCCGTGTGCTCTCCTCAACTCCTATCCCGACACCTCGCCATGTTCGTTGCATAGTTAAAATTTGACCTCACTGTCACTCCCATGCCATTCACTACCTACGACTTGGACTTCTATCCCTACTCACCTCCACATCATGTCTCCACATCATCCCCCACCTCCATGTCACCTCCTGCCTCCACGTCATATGTTTGTTTCATGGCCAGTTAAATATATGTTTTTTCATATACAACACAATCATTTAAAAGATGGCTTACAAACAGCTGAGAATGAATTTTCAGAAAGTGAAAGGGGTTTTTACTCATAACATCCTCATGTACAAAAATTCTCTCCGCTTTCTAATAGCTTTCATGGTTTGGGAGATTTGGATGAATCTTTGCAGGTATGTTTTCCTGAATTTTCCTGTTTGTTGTCAGTTTTTTCAAATGTGGTTTCTGAGTAGGTGGAAATGAATTTTTAAAAACACAAAGAGGTTTTTGTTTCCAACATCATAATGTACAAAAACCTCTCCTAGTTTTTTAACACCTATTATGTTTTAGGATATACAAAAGGATTACAGGACCCTATTTTTTAGAATTTCAGGAGGAAAAAGTGCAAAGACAATTAGTGACTTGGATGCCACCTGATCAAAGAAGAGTTGAAATAAAATTTTAATTTCTCTTATTTGTCACCAAAAATTCATAAAGATAGTGCCAAGTAGATTCATTAGTTTTGAATTTCCTATATTTCAATTCTATTTGTGTAATACAGTTGAAGATATTTGTAACAAATCTTGATATTTTTTCGAGATATTTTAGCTTAGGATTTTTATAAATACTTCATCATTTGAAGTAAGAGAGGTTGATTGTTGAATATAATTTCTTCTACGAATTGTAATTTTCTAGTTGCCGGAAGCATCAATAATACAAGGACATTCTTCACAGGTTTCATGTGGTGTACGAATTGGTGAAGTTTTTCTCCTATTTATATGTTTATCCATTATCTTCTTTCTCTGTCATTTCTAAAAAGCTTAATTACATAACATAAAATGTGATGAATAAGATATGTTATACGAAACACCCTATTCTAGCTGTTAGTAATTTATATGTTTTCTATTGAAGTCAAATTAAGGAATCCTTCATTGCTCCTTAGTTTCTACTGAATCCTACATCTCTTCTGTTTTATAATCCATTTAATATTCTAAAAGATGCAGCTTCTGTAACCTAGCTTACCATGTGAAACTCCTTCAAAATTTGATGCAAATCCAGTTAATATTTAGACTCCATAGCCCAATGGAATTATGACAATTTAATCAACCAATAAATCCAATAAAAAGTAATCAGTATAGTTATAACTAGCCTAAAATTCACATCAAACATAGTTAAATTTTATAGAGAGATACCTCTCTAATGTTGGAAGGGCTAGATCCTAGCGTCCAAAGTGGTTTTGATGTGATCCTATGTGTTTACTCCCTCAACCTGAAAAATACATAACGACAACATAGTAGTGACAACACTAGGGACCTAACCTTTTAGATTTCCCAGAAAAGTGTATCAAGTTCCAGATTTGTTTACTGATAGTGGACAATGATCAGACACAAGAAGGTTGTATCATTCACCTGGTGACTCCACAATCAAAGTATCTAGACCTTCAAAGATTTTAGTGTGACTCCACACTCAAAGAATCCATATTTGTAGAAAACTCATGGCGACTCCACTGCAAGTTGATTAGATTTCTTGTTATACAATATGACAGGTTATGTCGAAAATCCTCTGTCTTGTGAAGTTTTAAAATAATTCAGGGATAAATTAGCTAATTTTAAAATTAATGAAGATTTTTCAACGGCTGTGTTTCGTTCTTTGAAAACGAGAAAAAATTCTCTGGAAGGTAAAATTTGTTTTCTTGATTTAACTGCTGAAATATCTGAGAATGATATTGAACATTTGGATTATCAGGTTCAGTCCTATAATTTCTGAGATCCTAAAAAAATCTTGGAAAATCTTCCTTCCCCAAAACAAGATCATATTGTATTGCCTTTTGATTCACAGATTGTTGAGAATTATGTTTTCGAGTGCAATGTTGAAACTAAAAAGTGGGAATCCGGGTTTAACCTTGAGAATACAACTGATGAAATCTTCCATGCTCAATTGGTCAATGAAGACTTGCAAGGTAAACTAATTAATCATGTCTTTACTTATCCTATAGAAAACTATATGGAGGTACTTTTCAGATCAAGTGTTCAATCATGTTTTCATGACCAGATCCAACAACAGTTGCCATTGCACTCTACAACTTTGATTTTATGGAAAAAAAAGTCAAGTTCTCCTTTCGATTGTGCTAACAAACAGTCAAGCGTCCCACTTGTTTCAACAGCTACTTGACGGGCTTCGTTGGCATTTTTATATTATTTGATTTAGCATAATTTTCAGCAGTGTAGGGTAGGTTCCACTGTGCAAATAAGTCGAGTACTTTGAGCATCTTTTTCAAACATTATTGTCAGTTTCAATTTCAGATAGGAGTACAAATTTTCGTTGAGTGTGTATTTCAAATTTCAGTTTGCATAATGGATTTGATTTCAGTTTGAGAATTTTTTAGTAGTAGATCTTTTATGGTAGAATAGGTTGTAGGTTTTGAGATCATCCCAATGGATTAGGCTACTATTCTACAGTGTTCTTGGCACCTCACAAAGAGAGTGCCATCCCTGGTTGGAGCCACTGTTAGGGTGCTATAATTTTTATAGGATGAGTTATTATTTTACGTGACTATTTTGGTTTGAGAGATGTAAATAATGATTCATTCTTGAAATTATTTCCAAGAAAAAATAGAAAAAGTAAAGAAATGGGCTTGCAAAACAAAATATGCCCTTAGGATAAATTAATTATGTTTTAGCATAAATTAATTTTTTTTTAATAAAGTTAATGTGTAATTTAAACATGATTAATTAATATGTAATAAAACATGCAAGTGACAAAAAAGATGATTATCGTATCTATTAAGTTCTATGTTCCATCTGATGGTTTGATAGACTCCTCGTCAGATCAATGGTCGATAAGGTTTTTCGGCCCGCCACCCATCCTACCTTTATCCACAGGGGAGTTCTGAAAAGTGGTTTCCTCCCTGTTGGTCCCACCCTTATGTGTCACCTTCATGTTATTTCACACCCACCTCACAAACCACTTACCATTTAGGGCCACCTCCAAAATCTGCCAACCTTCTCCCCCTTTCCCGCTAGCTCTTCCCATACGCTCCCCTCCACTCCTATCCCAACACCTGGCCATATCTACTAGGTAATTAACATTCGACCTCACTTTCACTCCCACACCAGCCATTTCCTACCACTTGTAATGTTGTCCCCAATCACGTCCACATCATGTCTCCACATCATCCCCTACCTCCGTGTCACCTCCCACCTCCACGTCATATGTTTGTTTCATGGTCAGTTAAAAATATGTTTCTTCATATACAACACAGTCATTTAAGACATGGTTTAAAAATAGTTGAGAACTAATTTTCAAAAAATGAAAGATGCTTTTGCTGATAGCATCCTCATGTACAAAAACCTCTCTCCATTTTCTAGCATCTATCATGGTTTGGGAGATTCAGATGAATCTTTGCACGCATTTTTTTGCCAAATTTTCTTGTTTTTAGATAGTGTTTTCAAATGTGGTTTTCGAACAGGTGGAAATGAATTTCTAAAAATTGAAAGATTTTTTTGTTTCCAAAATCATAATTTACAAAAACCTCTCTTAGTTTTCTAACAGATATTATGTTTTGGGACATATAAAGGGATTACAAGATCCTATTTTTTAGAATTTCAGGAGGAAAAAGCTCAAAGACAATTAGTGACTTGCATGCCACCTCATCAAATAGGAGTTTCGATCACATTGGAATTTCTCTTCTTTGTCCCCAAAAATCCATAAAGGTAGTGCCAAGTAGATTCATTAGTTTTGAATTTCCTATATTTCAATTCTATTTTTGTGATACAGTTGGAGATAGTTGTAACAAATCTTGATATTTTTTTAAGATATTATAGTTTAGGATTTTTATAAATACTTCATCATTTGAAGTAAGAGAGGTTCATTGTTACTATAATTTATTCCACAAATTGTAATTTTTCAAGTTGTTGGAAGCATCAATAATACAATGACATTCTTCATAGGATTCATGTGTTGTACGAATTGGTGATGTTTTTCTCATGTTTATGTGTTTAACCATTGTCTTCTTTCTCTTTCATTTTTGAAAATCTTAATTACATAACGAAAGTTGTTATGAATAGAATATGTTATACAAAACACCCTATTCTGGTTGTTAGTAATTTATTTCTACTAAAGTCAAATTAAGAAATCCTTCATTGTTCCTTAGTTTCTATTGAACTTTACATCTCTTCTATTTCATAATCCACTTAAAATTATGAAAAACCCAACTAGTGCAACCTAGCTTGCCTTGTGAAACTCCTTCAAAATTTGATGTAGATCTAGTTAATATTTAGACTCCATAGCCCAATGGACTTATAACAATTCAATCAACCAAGAAATCCAATAAAAATTAATCAGTACAGTCATAACTAGCCTAAAATTCACATCAAACCTAGTTAAATTTTATAGAGAGATCCCTCTCTAAAGTTGGAAGGGCTAGATCCCAACTTACAAAGTGGTTTTGATGATTTCCTCTGTGCTTAATCCATCAACCTCGAAAATAAAGAAAAATAACACATTGTTGGGCTTGAAATTTGGTATCAGCCTTTTGTGGGGTGATGGAGCTTGAAGAGAAAATATCTTCCTTTCCCCTATTTCTGGAAGGGCTCTAAAGGAAGCAAGGCACACCCAAACTAAGAACTGGAGCTAGATCTTCTCAGGACTATGTGAGATCTGGCACATAAATTATATCGCCACTCGCTTACAACCACAAAAGCCATATCAAACAAATTTGGATGAAAAACCCCAGAACTAGGAGTAGAATGCCCACCAATAATGTTTCTTCACATAGATCTGTCAATCAAGAGTCTAGATCGGGATAAAAGCGATCCCACGGGTGAAGACTGATTTCAAACTAGAGAAGCAGACCCAGATTCATGGAATCTGCTTCACTTCTCACTGGAACAAATTATTAGGTCTACATTATATATTCAAGGAACAAGGTATATGTCGAGAACAATGAACTCCCCATCCTGCATATTAGTGTTAACAAATTTATGGCAAAGAGATAAATTATTACCGAGATTTACCGAGATTAATAGAGAGGAATAATAAAATAACCAACAACAATAAACATAAATATTGCACACATAATATTTATCAAGGAAAACCCCAAATCCGAGGAAAAACCCAACCCAATGAGATCTAATTACCATTGGCAAAAACCATGGCTAATATGTCGTAGTGATCCTTCACCACTCACCTCTAGGCCTACATTACAATGAAGTATTCGAAACCTTTTATAGGCTCCATTACATGAAATAACACTGACCATAATACCTTTGGTACACTATACCATGTGCCCAAATCCATTACTATTTAACTAGGTCAACCTTGACTCAAACCCTGAGTTAATTTTACGTAACAATCAGATCCATCTATGAAATTGACAAAATTTGGCCTCTGGTTACAATATTTTCACAAAATCTATGATTTCCTATACCATATTGGTGTCATAATTCTCTGAGGAATTTTTTTTATGGAAGCTCAAGGGACCTCGTAAACAATCGATTGTGGGAGATGATCGACAGAAGCTTACCAATGAGGAATACACACATAACAGATCTGGATCTGATCCAAATATTTATCAGAATAGTGCAAGGGAGGATTATATACAAGTGGATCTGGAAAGGGAGATAGATACAAGACATAAAGTGCGTGTCATGCGGAAAGAGTTATTTTTGTGGACAAACCTAACCTCCCTAGGAGTCTAAGACTCTCTAGTGACAAACAAACCAAACAAGAACAATCCTTCTCTAAACACACGTTATTCTATGAGAGATCAAGTGTTTTCCGATCTTACCTTAGGTCCAACGCTTGTTGTAGCATTCCAGCCTTGCTGATCCAGATGAGCTCCTCCTTCACTTTTAAGACCTGCATACACTAACAAAGCAAACGATTACATAACACCTGAATATTCATCATAAAACAAAGCATATTCATCACATAGACCAAGGAGTACATGAAATAATTCATTAACAACAAATCATTGAGAAGAATGGACTTATTTGTATTAAATAATAAAAAAGGAACCATTACAACCTGAGCCTTGGTGTTGTGCAAGCTCCTCCCAGGGTCCAGCAAGAGATTTCCTCTACTTTGACAAGCTCACCCACTCCCAATATGGCAACAAGGAAGGATAGTGATCTCTCCTCACAAGTCAACAATGGAAGTCCTAATTCCAGCAGCATTTACCCTTTTAGAATGTTCAGCTTTCAACTTCCCCTCCTCTGGCCCAATGCCTGTATTTATAGTATTCTAGAGGAGGTTATTCAGCTCCAACATCAATGGGATACTCCCTCTTTTGGATGGGGTAGCTCCTCTCTTGATGGGATAAGCTCCTCTATCATAGGGGTGCATGAACCATCTGGAGGCGCTCAATACACGTCAAACACTCTTCTAGAAGGCTCTAGAAGTGACCACAAGTAACTTTTTAGAGATGAAACTCACGCATTTTGACCTTTACAGGGGTACGCACCCAACCTTTAGCTTACAAAGCGTACAAGTACGCAGGTACAGTGTGTTTGGAGTGCGTACATGCAGGCAAGGTAGAGAGAACCTGTGTACCCAGAGATAAACATGTTTTAAAGTGAATTTCTCTCTTTTTGAAGTTTGACATGAAGAGCAAAGGTTTGAGGCTTGACAAGGAGGACAATATGGCTATTTAACTGCAGATAGCCATGGTGACAAATTTCAGTGTAACAGCATGCATAAAATAACAAAAGCAAGAAAGTTCACTAAGAACATAAGAGACACTAAAGGATCATTCCTTTCGATCACCAGCATTTGGGTCCATATCAATGGGAATATCCATGGGTTCTGCCTGGTTTGGAGTCATCTGAGCCATCTGAGACAGCTTCTGATGTATCTCCTCCAGCTTGTTATTCTGCATTATCATGATTACCTGAACATTTCTCATTTCTTTTTGCAGGTTTGGCATGGCTTTGTAATTTCAGCCATTTCCCTCACCACCTGCTCCAGAGCCTTCGCAAGAAGGTGTTTTAACACCCAGTAGATGTGAAGAGTTTTCCAGTATAGTGTCAACCTTCCTCGAGTATTTCCTGGATCTTTGATAACTTTTGCCCACTCTTCTATCTCAGAATCAGACTATTCCTCCATCACATTGGCTTCCATTTCTTGAATGATCTCACGAATATCATCATCGGTGCCTTCCCTATAAGCTCTGGCAGCATCCTGGACTGCTGTCAAAGTAGGTCTTCTCCCTCTGCGTTGGCTATTCGGAGCATCTATTGGCCGATCCTCTTGATTCCCCTGTCTCGGACGACCTCTACTTCCACACCACCTACCACGACCCGAGCGCGCCATCCTTCTTTTTACCTTATCCTGTTGACAATTTTCATTCACAGAGGTCAAATTTTGAAGTTTAGCATAACTATCTTCCTCCTTAATTTTCTTGGTGTTTATCCCTCCTCTCCTGCTATAGTCACCGCCATTTGTTTGGGTGTTACAATGCTTATCATTTTCAGGATGCAGGAATTTAAGAAGGCCTTCAGTCATTCGGATCAATTGCTGGGCTAGGTGCAAGATTTTCATGTCACTCCCTTCAGTCTCCCACTTATCCTTCGCTGTGGGTTGGGTGATTCGACCCCCCATGTTTCTTCCCAGACTATCAGCATGGCAAAATTTTCTCCACCCGTTTAGAACCCTTCCCTGGTTCTGTCAGATTTCACCCTCACAATGCATAGCTGAGTAAAGGGCGACTTCACACCAACTCTTATCTTCCTCAGAGGCTTCAAATATATTGAATTCATCCATTATACCATTCATGACAAAGAAAAATACTGAGGGGGTCTCAGAATTAACATACCCGGAATCACTAGTCTCCTTGGATGCTCCTTCTATTCGCGCTGCGCTCTGCTCCTCTTCCTCCCAACATAGCTTGCCCTTCCTTCTACCCTTCACCACCTTCATATGATATAATACATATGTCCCTCTCCCTCTTCCACTACCACCACCATTACTGCTTACCACTTTCATTCCACCTCCCCCACTCCAGTTTTTTGAGAAGTGCACTGACATGTAGTACTCTACTCTGGCTGAAAGGATGACGTCATATATAGGAATTAGTTCCTCTATCCTACCATAATCATAATTCTTCCTGCCGCCCTCACGTACTTTTCTCCACACCTGGATTGGGGGCCATCTGTCTCTATTTTCTTTGGATCATGTCTTCATGATTATTGTGGTTTAAAATCATTCTAAACGGCTCTAATTCTGAGTCCTCTGAATGCAAGGTCCATATGTTATCTAGTTTCCTTCCTTGTTCCTGGTTTCCCCAGTTTGCAAGAAAATCTGCTACTTTGTTACCCTCTCTTCTAACATTCTTAATGATCATATACTCAAATATTTTTAGGATAATTCCCAACTCTTGAATTAGGCTGGCTATTCTCCAACTCTGAGTAACTTTGTTCCATGAGGCCCCATTATTAAGTTTTTTGATTACGTGTATGACCATTTGGGAGTCCCCTTCCACTTCCAGGTTGTTGTATCCATTTCTGATTGCTATCTTCAGTCCTTGACATACTGCCATCAATTCAGCTTCATTGTTGCTCATGATGCCACCATTGTCCTAGTAAATCCATTTTGTTCTGCCTCGATCATCCCGAAAGAGGCCTCCAATCCCTGCAGGGCATGGATTTCCTTTGGATGCTCCATCGAAATTTAGCTTTATAAATCCAGCCGAGGGGCGAGAGAAGTGCATGGTACTGTTATATCCCATATTGGGTTTTTTCCACATCTATGGAGCCACCATCCCTTGATGCAGGTTTAGCTTCCTTAAAATCTTATCTTCTTCCGGCATTGTTTCCCAGTCTTCTACGTTCTAAGTATCTGCTAAGATGGTCTCTCGAATATGACTCAAGGTTTTTCTCCAGATTTGGTCTTTTGTCATCTCTTTGTTTTGGAAGGTTCTTTTATTTCTTTCTTTCCAAATCATCCACATATTCATCCCTACATCTAGACTCCAGGCTCGTGAATTGGCCACCTCCCCATATTTTAATAGTGTTTCTAATACTGTGTTGATCTTTGTGTGTCCTTCCAAAGAGTTTCCTAACCTCTTCCTATTGTTGATGAGCTCCTTTACATGAGTTTAGGAGGTGTTCCTGCATTTCCTATTCTTGTTTGTAAAGATTACATCTGGGGGGCCATGCATGCCTCGCTTTTGGAGTTGGTCCCAGGTCAGGATGTGACCTTTGCTTACCAACCATAGGAAGTGGGCCACTTTCGGCCACCAATTACTGGTCCATAGTTGTTTCCAATTAACTGCCATATCATCTGGTTCTCTAGGAGTAAGGAGATGATATGCCTATTTAATCATGAAATTTCCTTTTATTGTGTAACCCCATCGCAGTATGTCTGGTCCTGGTCTTATAGGTATTCTCCTTGTCTACATTTCCTTTTGATATATTTCCCTTTGTTCTCCATCAACTTGGTCCATCCATTCATCCGGACTCTTCCAGATTCTCCATACTTCATCTTGACTCCCCTCCTTCCAAAAGTCCCTTACAAAGTTCATTCCTTCCTCATCTGCCTTTTGGCATATATCGCTTAAAGCTTGAAGTCCATTCAATCTTTCTCTTTGCTGCCAGGCTTCTTCCCAAAACTTGGCAGAGCTGCCATCCCTAATTTCTCAAAAAGCATGTTTAGTTATTATTTCCTTGTTCTGACTAGTTAGATTCCAAATTGTCGACCCTTTCGGGGTATCCCTTATTCTTAAGATCTCCTCTAGTTTTGTTGGCATATTATATTTTTTTCGGTCGTCAATTAAAATATTAGTGTTATAATAAATTCATTAAATGAATTTTTTTAATTAATATTAATATTTATTATTAATATAATTTGATAAATTTAATAGTTTTTTTTTTTTTTTTTTAAATCCACAGATTCACATGTATAAAAATAATAAAATATCTATACTGCAAATTTATTAAAATATAGTTCAATGCATTTTTATACTCAAAAAATGTAAATTTAAAAATAAAATGATAATAATAATAATATTAAAATATATAAATTCCGTACTACATTCATCTATTATATGTACTTGGGTTTTAATTATTTTAGTAATGATAAATTTAGCAGGAGGAGGATTCACTATTACTATCAACAAGTGGCAGTGCTCCACCATTAAACCTCATAGTTCTTAACAGTGTGTTTGTGGGTTCAACTTTAATGGACGGCCAAATAGACTTGGCAAATTGGGTTGATTCTCATATTTTTTTGTAAACCTGATATATTTCATGTTTTTAACTTTGTTAGCGGAGCTGGCTAGAGTATGATCATATTTTCTAAGTGAACTCTTATAAATTCATATACTTTTATTAACCTTTAAAATTTGTATTTAATTTAAACCAATGTAAATGTTCAATTTTATTTATTTATTTATTTAAATTTTAATCCATTAAATATGTGTGAAATATAAATTTAAATTAATCTAAATATGCATTTATTTATTTATTTATTGATTCGAATTTTAATGTGAAATATAATTTGATTCAACCAAGCCAAAAATCCTTTAGAACCACTAGATATAAATCCAATAAATAGACCACAAACTCAGCTCCATATAAAATTCTCTTTCTATAATGGCAGACTTCTACCACCTAGCGGACCTAAAGTTAAATTCACTAGCACTGAACATATCCTCTAAGAAAGCTCTATATGTAGGTTTGCAGTATTCAAATAGGAGAAATAAAAATGTTTTTTGATGACTTAAATTTATATATTTAGTTATTGTTTTTAAAATTTAATTTATTTTTTGTAATTTAAATTGATTTTAGGTTAGTTTCAATGTTAGATAGGAAAATGATCTATCTAATTATAAGATGTAATTACTATGATTGTGTGAGGTTCTGTTCAACTTGGATGTCTTTAGCAACAAATTTTATCCCTATAGCTCACATTCTTAACTCCTCCTCATGAAACTTGAAATAATGACTTAATGGAGCCTAAGTTTCACAGAAACCAGCTAATCTTCTTTAAAATTTTAATCTTGATTCTTTAAAATTCTTATCCTTAAAAACTATATTAAATTCATGATCAGTGAAATTGTTATTCTTCAAAATCTATTTTAAATCCAACATCATTCAAACTCTTATTGAAAAGTAGATTATTATTTGAAAATATATTAAATTTTATATAAATTTAATAGTTAAATAATTTTTTTTAGGAAAGTTTAATTTTCTCTGTTTTTTCCCTCTACATTTAAGAAGATATTATTATTTTTGGATATTCTGAATGCACAAATAGGTTTTAGAGTTCAAAAAACTTTAAGATATTTAATTTATATTTTAATTTAAAATTAAAAATTTACATATTTTATTAAATTTTAATGGCATTTTAAACAAAATTCTTCAAAAACGTTAAAAACAATAATATTATCATTTTATTTATAACAATGAAAAATCTTTTTAAAAATAAATAATTGATTTGCACTTTAAATTTTTAAATAATATAATTAAAATTAAAAATTTTATATATTTATATATAAACTAACTTTTTTTTTCTAATTTCCTATTTTGAAGGATTTGGACTTTAAGTTTCATGACTTACATAGTACTTCATTATCTCATGGTTTACATACGAGACAATCTCCAATTAAAGTGACTTTTGTTTCACCATACATAATATGAAGTTATATAAAATTAATAATTTAATTTTTAAAACCTGTAAAAACATATAAAAAAATTATAAGAACAATTTTCATTTAAATTACTTAAAAAATGATATCATAACTACCTAAATTATATAGCAGTTATGTTATGGTTAGTAGCAAGATTTTAGTTAAATTGGGCTTCATATTCCCAATATTATCACATTCATTATGGAAATTTGTCGTTTGAAATTTATTCCATCTTCTTTTCTAATATATCAATTGATGATCATTTCAGTTTGGAGGTCTGGTATTTTATGACACTAATTATTTTGATTGGCCACCTAAAGAATGCAAAAGTTGCAGTGGACTCAATCTCCATTTGGTAAGCAGTCTGTCTCCTACCTCCTATATCTGGACTGGTGGGGCTTGCCTTCTTTTGGGGCACAAAGAGGTTTGACTAATGAGCTCAATTTGATTTTCTATAGAACTTTATCGACTAAACCATCTCGAGAAAATATTTGAAAAGTGTTCCAGCTCTATGTGTTCAACAGATGAGAATCAGGATTTAAAGACACCCTATGCACTTGTTCATTGAGCCACATTCTAGCATGGTCTTGGTGATTATGCATGGTTTCTTTTCCTTTAGAGCCATTGCAAAAAGGAAAACTTTCCATAAGTTATGCAATTATCTCCCATTAAATGATACATACCAAACCAGTGGGTGTGCATATGATTACTAAATGCCAATTAGTCTAACCTTTGAGTGTCTCAATAGAATGCTGAGCCATAGGTATGAAAGAGGTTTTGACGACATTAGTCAAGCTGATATACGTTTCTTTCTGCTCAGTTTTATATAGTTTTAAGTTATTCTTCTCAACATTGATTGTTGTTGTTTGCCTCTTAAGTATTTCTTAACATTTTTATTTCAGTGTGAATTTGAATGGATGAGAAGCAATGCTTTTCATTGGAATGAATGTTGCAATTAGGTATGATAATTGTTTTAGTTCCATAAACTGTTTTTACAATTTTTTCATACAACAATTATTAATTCTACCTATGTTTCTCTTCAAACAACACCTCCACATGTTATGGTATGCATACCTTATGTAAATACAATACCAGAAAGATTTAAGATATAGGACAAATGTTCAGCCTTTGGAAGTACATTGTTAGTAGTATTTTTAATTTTAATTTTTTTTCAAAGGTATATTCTGCTTTATAATTTTTGGAGGTTTGATCTTATATTGACTGTAATAGAAATATTTCTGCAGTGCGAGAGTATCCAATGAACTAGGGGCTGGCCATCCAAGAGCTACAAAATTCTCCATTATGGTTGTGGTTGCGACTCAGAACCCTCATCGACCCAGCTGTTAAGAATATTGTTTGAAGGAGAACTGTGTGGAAAGTTGGAAGCTACCCATAAATGCCTAAGAGTTGAATAACTATGTTTATGGTGAGATTAGCAAGGTTTGTGTTAACAAATTACCATACTACACGCAAAGTTACAGTAGATGTTTCGGCCACTCCCAAGTGTTATTAGAAGTTGATCAAAGGTTGTGTAGAGTACTAAGTCTAAAACCTCTTGCACCCAAGAGATCGAGTTGCCTTAAATATTTCATCTAATTGTAATTCTCCGTATGTTTCCTCTCAATGATTTGAACTACATATAAAATGACGAGCAATGGTTTCAGGGTTTTGGTAATCTCCAACACCCTCCAATCCTGACTAAAATATTAGATAAGCACGTAGAACATACTGTGTAGTATTTGATCTATTTGATAGGTCCTCAGTATGAGAGTTTTCAATGACATCTATGTTATACCTTCGAGGCAGGTTAACCCGCCATTCAATTTGCCAAGATTCGATACAACGATAACTCCCATGGAGGATATCATTAATATTAGAGGCAAGGGTTCGATTTTCTCTAAGGCACCAAAGAAAACTGGTTACAAGATGCTCTCGAATTTTAATGTTTTACTTGCAGGGGTTTTTCCATAAATATTTACGGGGCAGAGGACACAATTTGACCCTATAGCAATTGCAACAAGTTGAATGAATTGAAAAATGAGGAATATCTCTGTTTAATTTGAGGAATTATGAAATCTTCCAAATGAAAGAGAATAGGATCTATTAATTGCTAAGATCTCATGTTAAAGCTTATGTACATACTCTATTACAAATAACCACCAAAACTTCAAATTTCTTTCAGGAGAAATTGACAGGGAACAAATCAATCAGTGAATTGGAAACAATAATTTACAAATAAATAATCTCGAGACTAAGATCATTATTCAGATTCAATAATTAAGTGTAGCGAATAACCTCACGAATGTCGAGACCAAGTAGAAAATAAAGGTTAATTTCCAAGGGTTTCCCGCACTTCAACATTTAGATAAAGAGGCCTACTCCAAATTTTATTTTATTGGGGAACGCCTATATCCGTATCGTTGCATTAAATTTAAACACTAAAGCATCATCAATAAGACTCGCGGGGCGGTTTCTTGAATTTGAAGGCATCAAAACCAATTGTTTTTTAACTTCCTATTTGTACAAAGAGCTTGCAAATCTCTTTGGAGTCTAATGAAATATTTTAGATGAATCAAAAAATAAACTTAAACATGACTTATTAATTGTTTACAAGAAGAATTTACATAATTACACCTAATCTTTATCCTAGTTTCTCGATGTTTACTTAACCAAAAATTTAAAAGAGTAGTTTCTTTGTTCAAGTTCAACAAAAAATTCAAAATATAATAGGCAAATGGATAACTGCAGGACAAAAGTCTAGAGAAGTTGGGAAGGTACCTTAGAATGATATTGCTTCAGAGAAACAGTGCTCATCGGAACCTTTTTAAATGAAACTCTCCATGCTACACACTCGCCAAAGTCACTGAAAACAAGAAATGAAAAAACAAATCACATTACCAATTTTGAAAATAATTAGATAAATTATTGTTCGAAAAGAAATCAAATCGGTAAACACCACACTGCATAGTACCTTGCAAATATGGCTTTGTAGTAGTATTCTTACTATTCACTAGGTGCTTTACACCCAATTCTATGCCCTGGATGATGGAATCAAGAAATTAAAAACAAATTGGCAAAGAAATGTTAGTCCAGAAACACTTACAAATAACAAATGAATTACCAAAGGAGAAACCAGAAAAATTAGAGATTCCAATTGTTGTTCATATTAATATGAAGAAACTAAAGCGCAAATTGTTGGGTTTTGAAAATGTCATTCATTTCCATTACACTTTCACTATTATGTCCATTATATCACCTCCATTTCACTACTATGTCACTACATTCATCTCACTTTCATTATCATTGGGCCACATTTATGTGTTTCCAAACTTTATTAATTCTTAGCCTTTTAAAGTGAATTTGTGGTTAAAAATTAGAAAATAATGTGCATATGCTTATACCTAACAAGTGGGTTGAGATTGTTGACATGTGTAGGTCAAAAGGAGGCTTTTAGAAGACCTTTATGTGGCACCTTAAGGCCAAATTCGAATTTGAGTGGAGAGAATCATAAGATCATGAGGATATGTGTCACATCTCCTAATTGTATTGAAACTCTAAAAAGACATGTTTCTTATCAGTTCCTATTTTGATTAGGACTCTAGAGGTAGAGGGAGAGATTCATGGACTCTCATTAATG
>APFE030818165.1:7512-46110 GCA_000404065.3 Pinus taeda | reverse complement strand
AGATGTCATGGAGCATATTAGAATGTAAGGTAGAGTAGATTTTATTTTGTAATTTTGCTTTGATTTCATTCATGTATGTCATTTTATTGCTTTCAAGTTTGATAGTTTAGATTTTCCATTCATGCAATTTTAATTCATGCAAGTGTGTTCAACAGGTTGATTGTAGATTAGTTTTTCTTTACATGTTCTTGTATTTTCTTATTAGTTTTTGCTCGAGATTTTTAATGTAGTTTTTGCATCAAGTGGTGATCTGAGACTTGCTTCCTTTGCTGAACTTTAGTTTTAATTCTAGTTGTCATGCTTGAGATTTTTTTACTGCTTTTAGCTAGTTTAGATATCAATTTCTTTATGCTACATGATGTTATCTCCTGTGCCTTTAGCTTAACCCCATTTTAGAAGTTAATTGGTGAGCTATCGAATTGTAGGTGAAGTAATTTGATTTTTCTTTCATTAGTTTGCAAGTAGACAGTTTAGATATCAGTTCTTTATGCTACACGATGTTATCTCTAGTGCCTTTAGCTTAACCCCGTTTTAGAAGTTAATTGGCGAGCTATCGATTGTAGGTGAAGTAATTTGATTTTTCTTTCATTAATATGCAAGTAGATAGTTTAAATGTCATTCTTTCATGCCATATAACGTTATTTCTGGTGTCTTTAGCTTAACCCCGTTTTAGAAGTTAATTGACGAAATATTGGAATTATGGGTGAAATTAGTGACTAGTTTCCAGCTTCTTTATTTTTTTTGGTTTTGAGTGCAGTAGTTTATTAGATTTCAATTTTGTAATTAGATGGACAGTAGAGATAGTAACCTCATTTTCAGTACTTCATCTTTAGCTTGATTTATGTAGCTGCATGTTTACACTTTTGTTTAAGTTTTGATTTTATAGATAGCATGTTTTGAGATCTTTGAAGTGCTAAGTTTGGAAATTACCATAAGAGGCATAAACCTTGTCTTCAATTCTATATCCGTACTTGATCTTTAAAAGTATTCTTAAAACCTTAGACTAGAATTTCCATTTGTATTAAACACTTTAGGAGACCAACAAGAACAAAAACCGCAAAACAACATAAACTATAAAACAACGAAGTAAGAAAAAGGTTAACAAATCACATATGGTGCATTACACTTAATTAGTTTATGATACCCAGATTGATAATTTATGTAGATCAATTTAAGACGTTAAATTGACTAAACATTTTGGCGCCATTGCCGAGGAAGTGTAATTAGGAGACCTTTTTTCTTACATCCAAAAAAAAATTAATAATTTCCTGAGTATGCTCTCCTATTGCACTTTGTGTGATCTGGAGGATCAAAAAAAGAATTGTTATGTTAAAAAAAAAAAAAAAAAGAGAAAAATGGGACAAAACAAACTTCATCATTTCATTTGATTCAATAAAAAAAAATGAAAAATAAAAATAAAGAATAAAAATCCCACTACTTTGATAGGTTCAGCTATCCAAGCTTAACTGTTACTCTTTATGGTTTGTAGTGACCCTCAAAACACTGTGTCCTATTTTAATAAGGTTTTTTAAATTAGCTGCAGAATGCATCCTCATTCCGCAGCGAACTGTGAATTCCACAGCTAACTCCAAGGTTTAGCAGGTTAAAGGCATCCAATGAAGAAATTGACCACATAGGCATCTCATGAATCATCCCGACATGGATTCTATCCAAGTCACCCAGCCCAAATTGTTAAAAAAATCAGCATAAGACCTTAGTCAAAGTCCTGTTTTTAGCATATTTACCTTGAAGTATTTGCTGCTTGAAATTGAAAATCATTAATCATTTCTATAAAATTTCACAATTTCAAAGAAGAAAAAAAGAAAAAGAAAAACGATCTATGGCTATCTTCAATCCTAGTTTTCACTATGGCCTCAATAGAAATTCTACATCCCTGTTCAAACTTTGGCTTTAAAATGAATCTGTAAAAACATTTAAAAATAAATAAAAATAAAAATATGCAAAAAGCCTTCTCTAGTTGTTTGCCTGTCTCTTGTAATAAGCAACATCAGGCCAATGTTAGTGAAAATATTCAGCCCTTTGTAAGCAACCCATTTGCATTCATCTGGATCATGTATCTTACTCATATGGAGAGCTTTCAATGGATTACAGAAATTGTTAAACAAAACTAATGGGAAGATTGTTGCTGAGGTAATGACTCCTTCACCACTTGTTGTTCGTGAATCCACCAATTTTGAAGATGCAATTAGATTATTGCTAGAAACCAAATACTAGAGATTGCCAGTAGTGGACAATAATGGGAAACTGGTTGGGTTACTTACAAGGGGGAATGTGATTAAAGCTGCATTGCCAATCAAACACGCTATTTAGCACGAGGCTACAGGGATTTGATTATATGGAGATTTTAAAACATGGATTTAGAATTCATATCTCCTTACTGTACAAGTAAATAGCTAGCCTCGAGAACCCAGAAAGGCGAATGCAGCCATTCATAAAATGTAGAACAGTAAAAACAGTAATTTAGGAAAACAAAAAATATGAAAAAATGTCAAAAGTTAACTCATGATGTGGCCAAAGGGAGACGAATTTGGGAAAAATAAAACATGGGTTTTTTCGGCAATGGGGTCAATTAGATAACTTAGAAATAGTTTTAAGGAATTTGAAGCAGTTTGGGAGATATTCTCAGTTCTTTGAAGCCCATTTTTGTAGACCGCGAGAGAAAAAACAGAATTTGAATTAATTAACTGAAAGTTGATTTAATTTGGCTGCTTCCGATTTGAAATCAACAGCATGCTGATAATTAACCGTTTGCTGACTATACATCTCCCGCCTCTTGCCACCCGTCTGTAACTCATTGACACCTACTCTGCCACTTCCCATTTAATAGCAAGATGGTTGAATGCGACACTATTTGAACAGTTACTTAAATGACATGAGTGTTTCAGGACTCTTAAACAATTAAATTAAGAGGTTATTAATAAACTAATAGATGTGGATTTTCCTCACTGAAATTCTCGACTTCTTCTCCCACAGTATTTTTCTTATAAACTCAAACTTCTCAGGTTTTACTCAGTCTCGCAAGTTCTGTTTACAAGTAATACTCTGCCTCTGCATAAACTATATGTACACCAAATTATGTAGCCCTCACACTGTTTATGTCCATACGAGTCTTCTCACTTCGAAAACCCTTCTTCATTTAATACTCAATATTTTTCCAGTTCCATACCCATCAGTTTTCTTCGCGGTATTCTTCCTTTCCTGTTCATCCATCCGTTTTGTTTCCACATAACCACTCTGTTTTCATATATCCATCTTCCACAGTTGTTTACGCAGTAAAAAAGGCAGAATGGATCTCATTGTGAGGACAGAGCCCAAAGGAGTCATCAAAGCATTTGAAAAGATCATACATTTCCATTACTCTAATATATTTTGATCACTAAAATTGTTTTGCTTCATATACCATTTACAGAGTTTTTTTTTTTTTTGTCAGGCAATCGGTGAAGAAAATTAAAAAAATATAGTAGATCATGAATAATTGGTCTTGTGCATCTACTATGATCTTAGGCTCTCTCTCTCTCTCTCTTTGGTACTTGGCTACATAAAATCTCTTTTCCAATAACTTAAATCATAAAATTGATGGTTGGTTGTCTTTTAGCTGCGGAATGCAGCTCTGTTCCGCAGCTAACTGGCAATTCCACAGCCATTTTCATACTTCTATAAGTTATAGGTGTTAAGAGACGAAACGAACCACATGGGTAGCTGGGAAAATGTCAGTACATGGATGGTGTCCTATCCATTTGACCCAAATCAATGGAAAAGACCCTGGTCAAAAGGAAGTCAAGGTGTGTGTTATCACTAAGTTGCCACACTAAGCCGTCGCATGTAAAAAAAAAAACAATTTTGAATAAATGAAATGAATAAGTTATTTGCTCACTTTTCTTAAGGTATTGATTAATTTTGGACTGATGATGAAAATGAATGGCTAACTTTTTATTCAAGATTTTTTTAGCTACAGAAATTGCCCACGTTCCGCAGCTCTTCTCCAATTCCTCAGTTGAAAAACCTCATTGTTCAAATCAGCCTAACTTTCTCATACAAAATCAGATTTTGATGATTCAAGTATCATTGGAAAGATCTCAACAAGATCTACACAATGAGAAATCCATCATTAAAGTTTGAAATGGTAAATAATGAAATAAATTGCTGAAAAGAAGCAACATTAAACTTGAGGCACTAATTCCAAAGCAGGTATAAATTATTTTGATTTTTACTTTGGGAACTTGTTTCATTAATACAAATTCTTAGTTTTGTGTGTAAATATCATAACTAGAGAGATTGGCCATCTCTCTCCTTTGATAATCTTACATTCCATTGCAGAAGAAGTATTAGTTTTTTTTGCAGGTTCTAGGAGGAAAAACAAATGACTACAAGTGAATGGTGTCTCTCTGAGAGACCAACTTGTTTCATAAGAGGATGATCAGCAACAAAGAGGAAATATGCTAATGTGAAATCAAATCCAAATATTTGAAAACTTTCAGATACCATTGTCTCCATCACATCCATACCTCATAATAAACCATTCACCTCATTTCACTTCATATTTTCCATTTACATTCACATACACTTCCATCTCTTTTTGTCCATTCATAACCCACAAATAAAAGCAAGAGGCTCATTCACACGCTTATTTCCCATTGCCATTTATGCTCTCCATTGCCATCCTCCATTTCCATCTTTCATTTCCTATCATTTTCATTTCGCAAATAAGCCCTGCTTCAATGCAAATTATTGAGTCCATAGTCCTTTGAGTCTAAGTTCTTTGTCAAAACACCTTGAGGCTTGCATGCCTTAATGGCAAGTCCTCATGTTGACAAATAATGGGAATAAATTAATATCCCTTGTTCATTAGATCTTTTAGGTGACTCGACATCGGAAAAACTATTCGTACCTGGCAAGATGTGTTTGGACATCTTGACTCTCATTGTCATCAATGGTGAGAGTTCTCGTGTCAGCTAGTAGCATCTATTAATGGCCACTAAGTCAACAATTTCCTGCTATGTTTGACATCAGAACATCTTTTCACATAGTAAGAATTGTGCCAATGAGTTTTGAAGACATGAAGACTATTATTTTCAGCATTTTGGAGTAGATTTATCAAGTTTTAGTAGAAACAACAAAAAGTCATTTTAACTCTTTATCCATGACTCTTCTTGTTCAGACACTTGAAGAAGAATATGATCAGAATTTTGCAGCCACCACACATACAACTCATCCGTTCCAAACGGTAAGTTAAGGTACGTCATTTTCTAACTTTTGACCATAGAATTCCATAAAAAGCTAGAATGATAATTGTTGGAAAAAAATTTCTCTTCCTCATTTCATAAAATTGCCAATACCATCAGTTTGGGGGGAAATACATTCATCTTCATATCTTGCCATATCCATATCATACTTAGGAGCCCATATAGTTCGAACATATATTAACTATTACATTGTTATTATGAGCATACAATGGTTTTTCAAAAAGTGCTTAAAGGATAAATTGGATACAAACAAAATCATGGTTGTCACACAAGAACCAACCATCATGCAATCCAATAAAGATATATTTTGCAACAATAATCAAAATATCATTATGCAAAGTTCAAAGATCAAAATAGAATGCAACAACAAAAAAATGGTTGTAACACAAGAACCAACCATGTTGCAATTCAAGTAAAACACTTTGCAAAAATATGAAGTTATCAAATGATATCATGCAAAGTTAAGACAAAGGTCAGGGATCAAAAGAGTTAATGTAATATATACTGCATGAGGACATGAGGACATGCAATAACTTCAGTTGGGGGGTATGTTGGGTCTTGAAAATGTCATTCATTTCCATTACACTTTCACTATTATGTCCATTATATCATCTCCATTTCACCTCCATGTCACTACATTCATCCCACTTTCATTATCATTGGGCCACATTTATGTTTTTTCAAACTTTGTTGATTCTTAGCCTTTTAAAGTGAATTTGTGGTTTAAAATTAGAAAATAATGTGCATATGCTTATACCGAACAAGTGGGTTGAGATTGTTGACATGTGTAGGTCAAAACGAGACTTCTAGAAGACCTTTATGTGGCACCCTAAGGCCAAATTCGAATTTGAGTGGAGAGAATCATGGGATCATGAGAATATGTGTCACATCTCCTAATTGTATTAAAACTCTAAGAAAACATGTGTCTTATCAGTTCCTATTTTGATTAGGACTCTATAGGTAGAGGGAGAGATTCATGGACTCTCATTAATGAGAAGAATTCTCATCTTTTTGTATAAATAGGAGATCTCTCTCCTTCATCTGCTAGCTTGACTTTTAATTCTTTAGCTTAGAGTTTAGAGTTGGTAGCTTGGAGCTTGTAGTTCTTCTTTGATGGCTTTGGAAAGCTTTGGAGAGCTTTGTTGTAGTTTGTAATTTTGAAGAATTTGAATAAAGCTTTGATGTTCTCAACATGGAAGGAGATGTGAAGTAGATGTCATGGAGCATATTAGAATGTAAGGTAGAGTAGATTTTATTTTGTAATTTTGCTTTGATTTCATTCATGTATGTCATTTTATTGCTTTCAAGTTTGATAGTTTAGATTTTCCATTCATGCAATTTTAATTCATGCAGGTGCATTCAACTGGTTGATTGTAGATTAATTTTTCTTTACATGTTTTTGTATTTGCTTATTAGTTTTTACTTGAGCTTTTTAATGTAGCTTTTGCATCAAGTGGTGATCTGAGACTTGCTTCTTCTACTGAACTTTAGTTTTTAATTCCAGTTGTCATGCTTGAGATTTGTTGACTGTTTTTAGCTAATTTAGATATCAATTTCTTCATGCTACATGACGTTATCTCCGGTGCCTTTAGCTTAACCCCATTTTAGAAGTTAATTGGTGAGATATCGGATTGTAGGTAAAGTAGTTTGATTTTGCTTTCATTATTTTGTAAGTAGATAGTTTAGATATCAGTTCTTTATGCTACATGATGTTATCTCTGGTGCCTTTATCTTAACCCCGTTTTAGAAGTTAATTGGCGAGCTATCGGATTGTAGGTGAAGTAATTTGATTTTGCTTTAATTAATCTGCAAGTAGGTAGTTTAAATGTCATTTTTTCATGCCATATGACGTTATTTCCGGTGTCTTTAGCTTAATCCCGTTTTAGAAGTTAATTGATGAAATATTGGAATTATGGGTGAAATCAGTGACTAGTTTTTAACTTCTTTATTTTTTTTGGTTTTGAGTGTAGTAGTTTATTAGATTTCAATTCTGTAATTAGATGGACAACAAAGATAGTAACCTCATTTTTAGTACTTCATCTTTAGCTTAATTTATGTAACTGCACGTTTACACTTTTGTTCATGTTCTGATTTTATAGATAGCATGTTTTGAGATCTTTGAAGTGTCAAGTTTGGAAATTACAATAAGGGGCATAAACCTTGTCTTTAATTCTACATCCATACTTGATCTTTAAAATTATTGTTAAAATCTTAGACTAGGATTTCCATTTGCATTAAACACTTTAGGAGACCAACAAGAAAAAAAACCCCAAAACAACATAAACTATAAAACAACGAAGTAAGAAAAAAGGTTAACTAAGCACACATGGTGCACCACACTTCATCAGTTTACGATACTCGGATTGATAATTTATGTAGAGAAATTTAAGACGTTAAATTGACTAGATACAAATCTCTCTTACCTTATCCATCCTTTCAACAAAGGAACCAGCTAATTCATCCATCCAATCAACAGAGAAACAAGCTAATGCTAATGCGTTTCACTGAAATACCTCTGTTTCATAAATGTTTTCCTCTCCGTTATGCACTGGCTCACCCTAGGTGGTTAATATAACAAATCTTGACCATCAGGTTCATGAAATTTGAAATTTGATGTGGCAGGTTCTAGCTCAGAGTGATTAGTGGGCACTGTCACCGATTTTTTGAAAAAGCTAGCATGGAAAGCTTTATGCACAAATTAGAAAATGCAACTCAAAAGGAAACTATTGTTTTTGAAAAGGCAGCAACTCGGAAACTGTTGTTTCTGAAATGGGATTTAACATCAGTTGAGAAAGAAAATTCACAAGTTCAACCATTTTAATTTGTGATAGATGCACACTGCACTGATAGTTGGAAATTGGAATTCCCAAAGTCTGGATTTCAGAAAAAATGAAATTAAAAGGTTTGACAACTTAATAGCCCTTCTTAAAATTTTTTATAATGTTATTCCATTTTTTTTTAAAAGGCAAAAATTCAAATTTAATTTTTTTTTTACTCCTAAAATTTTCTCCCTGCTTCTGTGACATGCCATAGGCCCTTTGAAGGGCTTTGACGTGTTTAAATTTGATCACTGGTGCTGGGTGCGACACGAACACAAAGGTAGAAGTTGTGGCTCTTTAGGGACTTCTATGGTTCTCTAAAAATCTGAACATCCCAACATTGCATATTTTTGGAGACTCCAAGATTCTCATTGATTATATACTGGGACAGACACAAATTTACCAACCCACGCTCCAAGGATGGCTTTCAAGGACAAAAACTTTGGATTTCCTAGGGGCTTATCGATTGAGCACATGGGGAGGGAATATAATCAATTCATGGACAGACTCTCGAAGAGGGGGTTACTTGATGAGCAAGGTGGGTTTCACATTGAGATCAAGATAGAGAATCATATTCTAGATGTTGGGGTGATACCATTTCTTGGATAACTTATACTTTTGCAGGAACTCTCATTGGATCACACTGGTGGCACATCTCAACGTTATTGTCTGCAATATATTATGTTGGTCAAGGTTTTATATTCCTTTTTTGTGTTTTTTCTATACTGTACATATATAATTTTGTATAAGCTTAGGTTGCTGATACATTAGTTTTGCTATGCTTCCACAGTTTCTGGCCATGATGCTTTATATGTCTGGTCATGCTAGTATAACATTGATATCAAACTACATAGTTGACATTTGATTTTATATTCCTTTTTTGTGTTTTTTCCAATGATGATAATATCGGCGATATATGCCAAATATCAGAAATATCGCGATATTTTCGACGAGTTGAAATATCGCCTAGAAAATATTGCGATATTTTGGCTCCTAACGATATCGTGATATTTCATAGATATCACTGATATTTCGGCAAAATATCGCGAGACGACAGAAAATATTGCTGGGCATGTTATGCCGCGGCTAGAAAAAGGGAAAATCATTTTTTTTCTTCATTTCTATTTCTAAGTGTTGGAGAAGGAAGGGGAAGAGTTTTGTAGTGGTTGTCAAGGAGGGTTTGAGGATCAAACAATGATTATCACTACCAACTAAGATTTTTTTGTGGATCAAAGATTGAAGAACATTGAGACAAACCTCATTTCTTCCATTAACAGGTATGTTCTTAAAAACCCCTATGTTAATGATTTTTTCATAGATTTAGAGTTATGTTTGCTTGCCTCTTTGCCTACCAACATTTTGTTTCTTTGTTTTTTTTTCATTTGCTATGATTTCATGCCCATGAGCCAATGCAAGGGTTTTCTCCATATTTGGACAAGAATCTTCTTTTTTTTTTCAACTTTCTTATGCACCCTCTTATTTCCATTTTTCATTCAAATTGCAAAATGCAAATAATGTAGTATTTTTTTTAAAATGAGGTGGTTATTACTTATTATTTTTTGTGTTGGGGGTTTTAATGCCATTTTTTTTTGTGCCCTAGGTTTGAATTAGTTCACTACAAATGTCAAACATGCCAAAAGCCTTGGACCCATTTTGGGAGTATGGGGAGGTTGTTGGTGGGGCAAATCGGGTATATATATCATGCAAATTGTGTGGGACCAAGTTGTCACGAGAGGTTACACAATTGAAATACCATTTGGCTAGACTCCCTGCACATGATGCAGGTGTAATGCCTTGTATGGTTTCTAGTGTGAAGGTTATACAAAAAACTCTTGAAGCAATTGGTGAACAAGACACAAAGAACGCTGCTAGGGAGAGGCCAATGGTCTCAGATAGATAGCTGCTAGTTTTATTTGTTTTGCAACTTTTGCTACATATAAGTTTATAACTCATGATGATGAAATACTTTAAAAGTTTTATATATGTGATGTTATTTTGTTTGAGTCCTTGATTGGACAATTATCAGGGATCAACAAGTTTTGGTGTCGCCTTTGAAGTTTGATGTATCATTTCTATTTGACATCATATATATTAGTGCTTTCTTCATATTTATGTGTCAATGTGTTTAGTTCATGTTGTTATTTCTTTATATGTTTAGAAATTTGAAAAAAATGAATATATTATGCATTCTTTATGCTTGTTGATATTTGCTAATATTTTCGCTGATATTGCCGATAAGATGTTTTTTGGACCCTCATAGATATTTTGCCGATACCGATATTTTCAACACTGGTTTTTGCTATATTGCACATATATACTTTTGTATAAGCTTTGTTGCCAATACATTAGTTTTGCTATGCTTGCACAGTTTCTAGCCATGATGCTCTATATGTCTAGTCATGCTAGTATAACATTGATATCAACCTGCATAGTTGACATTTGACGATATGTATACTTATGTATGTTGTTATTTCCTCTATATGTATCTCTCATTTTTGCTTTTTTCATACTGAAAAATAAAATGTCTCAAAACATATTATGTCTTCAAATCAATCTCTCAAATCCAGTCCATTAAGAAATTATGTCTTCAAAGCAATCTCTCAACTCCAATCCATTAAGTAATTTTGTGGCATGAACTCTCGAGACAAATATCTCTGTTTCACATAAGAAACCAATAAGAAATATCTTTCCAAACTTTCCCAAAATCCCAGGATGTCTCCATCTTGTATTGCATTCATATAAAATAATTGAATGAAGACATTATGTACTTACAATTTTCCTGAGAGGGATGCTGAATAAAAAATTCTCCAGTATAGGGTCTGCTTTAAATTCTCATATGGAAATATTCAAGGAGAAAAACTGTATAAGAAATATTTGTTTTGAATTAAGCACGATAGCACTTTCGCAAAAGTTCCAATATTTAAACTCCCACAACTTGCTTGAAAATCTAGTAGTGCGAAGACTCACTTGAAAATCCAGCGAGCGTGAAGCATTCAATCGAGTTTTAGGTGTATTAATTATTATTATTATTATTATTATTATTTATTTATTTATATAATTTTATTTATTTATTGGGGGCTGGACAAGGCACATATATATTTACACATTATATTTTACTAGAATATAAAGGGGTAAAGGGGAAATATGAGAGCGAGTGTTAGAAATACATTAGGGATGAGTTAATAATATCAGGGGGGATTTTTGCATGGGGCCCAAATACCTTAAGGGAAGGGTTTTAATGATGGGAATGGGTTTTTAAGCTAGGGAATGGTTTTAGGAAAGGAAAAGGGTTAGAATAAGGGGAAAATCAGGAAGGGAAATGTGTTAGAACAATGGACAATGAATAGGGAAGGGGTTTTATTACAAGGGAAAATGAGTTTGGAAGGAAGTTAGTAATATAAAATGCGCCAATTAATGCTCTTCATGCCTTGTGAAAACTGCTTCTGCCTATCCATAATTTACCCTAACATTTTTTCTTTATTTACTGGGTGCATTTGAGCTTGCTGACCCTTTATTTCTTTTTCTTTTGTAAGCAAACTATCTAATTCTAACCTTATGAATTTCCAATGGCTCAGATTAAACTGTTGAACTCATTATTATTCTCTACCTAACTATTGATCTGCCAAAATTAAATAGTTTGGCTATTTCTTTATTCTCTATCTATCAACATGAAATTTAAAGCATGAATATATTAAGATTAAACTATTTGACCATCATGGATTGTGGAATTTTTGACCAGCTACACACAATCTTATTTTTGCAAAGTAAAGTAAAAAGTAGTGGCATTTGAATTTGCATCACTTTCAGAATCTATTTTTTATCTCCTTTTGGTGGGGTTCATATTTTATTTTCCTTTTTTTATCCTTTTCTTTTAGTGATTTGCTTTTTCTTTTAGGACTTACCCCCTATTTACATTTTTTATTTTTTATATGGGAAAACATTTTGTAGAAAGAAAAAGTATGTACAATATTACAAGATTAATCATAGTCAATTCAAAATTATGAATCCTATTATTATAAGACCCTAACACATATGACGTTGTCCCCGTCTTTAGTTGTGAACCATTCCCCATACTGCACAATCGTAATATCCATAGATTTCTACGCCAATAGAACACACTATATGTTTGAATTTTCGAGGACAAGACTGCCAGCCTAGAATGCTAAAACTGCCAGAAATTTAAGATCTAGAAACCGTATTTTCTTTATGAGCATCCATGGTGGAAGAGCGATTCATAACAAAATTATGAGATTTATCTTCATCTTTTACTTCATTTTCTAATTCTTCAATCGATTCCACGGCTTCCTTGTACGACATGATAGATAGCGACCATTCTTCATGGGGTTTCTCACCTCCATTGATACCCCATGGCGGCCCTCACTTTCACATGAAATCTATCAAAGACAACCTTCCCTTTGGCAAGTAAGTCGACAAGTGAAAATTTATAGATTAAGAAAATTGTTCTGTTTGCATTTCAAACTGGGGATATTGCAATCTTTTGCTGATTTTGGTTGTTTGTTTGAGTAATTTGCAAGAGAGGTTTGTCCAAAAATTTTCAGCAGTGGGAGATGTGAAATGCATGAAAGACCTCGCCAAGCAGTGGAAAATATCAAGGGCTCATTGTCATACGCGTGTATGATTAACCCCAGCCACTGTCAGGTGCTTATATGATTAACATCCAATGAAGAGAGTAGCCAGAACAAGTAGCTACAAAAGCCCCTTTTCTTTGGGTCAGGGTTTGATATTGAAAAACAATTTCTATATTTTTGTTTTTCCACAGGGAAGATTTGGATGCAAGTTTTTGTTAGAAGAGCCTCTATGACAATTCTCTTTGATGTATGCAGTAATTGGGCATTGCCATGTTTTAATATTGACAAATTCTCTTTGATGTATGCAATAATTGGGCATTTCCATGTTTAATATTGACAAACAACTTTTCCTAAATTGCAATGGATATTTAAATTTGTCAACCACTTTTCCTAAATTGCATTGTATATTCAAATTTCTCTTTTAAGACTAGTAAATATGCCATTTTTTCTTTTCCAATGTATCTTCAAATTTCTCCTCCTTAAATATAGCAAATATACAATTTCTATTTTAAATAAGTAAATATCCCATTTTTCTTTTTCCTCGAAAAGGAAAATCAGCACAAACACGGTAATACTACAAACAACACATCATAAATATCCGACATTTTACTACAATAACACAAACAAATAAGAAACATTTGCGACTACTGTGAAAACATTTGACAAACGAATTCCACTATTGGGACATATAATCAAACCGAAAAGGTAGACTACAGATTCCAGCCGTATGACTACACTGTGTTTGATGACCATTGTGGATATTGAACTGCTTACCCATTATGTGAGTTCAAGTTGTGATTCATGTTACAATGAATGAAGCCATGATATCCCGGGAGTAAGAAAAGATGTCATGAAATACAATGAAATTCACTTTGAAAAGTAGGTTATACTAATTATAATTTCTGGGTATATCATATTTTATGCAATTTGCAATACATTTGTTGCTTATGGCAATATAGCATCCAGAGGCATAAAAATTTAGCATTCAGAAGTATAAAATTTGTGTTTTAAAAGTGAAAATTCAAAATAGTTTGAGGGTGTTATTTTTATTTTTTCACCTTTGACCATTGAAAATTTCAATGGACTAAAATCCTAATAGAATAGTTTCAATGATGACAGTTTTATTCGATAAAAAAATATTAAGAAATTGAATATTTATTTAAGAAACCCAGGCTAAGGAAAAGAATAGAATTCTAAATACTTATTTTGAAAATTAATTAGGGCTTTTTAAGTTTTGATTATTTTTGTTACAATTTAATTTTAACCTGTTGGAATTCTTTAATATTGTTTTAATTATAAATTAGAACTGTATCATCTCCATAATTTGAGTCTCTTGTAAGGTTCAAAAATAGATCTTTACACCATAATTTTAATTAAAAAATATGATACTTAAACTTTGAAAGATGACAAAATGAAACGAAATAAAAAATGTGGCTTGAACTTGGCCTTAAGGTGACAAATCTTAAGATGCGAGGATTTTAGGATCTCTATGTTGGAAGATATTAATTCCAACTACCCGCTATTAATGCAATTGCTAGACTGATCTGGAGGATTCGACAGATGCATTGAGAAATGGATAGCTTCCTGGAGAAGCCACCACCTTACCAAACTCCAGAAGCTTCGTTGCTATGTATAAAAACCTGTTCAGCAATCAAATGAAGCAAGTTCTGAGTTTTGTGTGTTAAGTTATGAGTTATGCACTCTCTAATTTGGTATTAGATCAAGGTGAGGTTAAGTTGTGAAGAGCGTAAGGTTCTTTTGTGAGTGATCAGAGTGTGAGATCACTGTTGCATAGTGTCTCTGTTATGTCAAGAGAGACAACTTTGTTTTGCTAGAGTCAGCTGTTGTGACTCATTTTAGCTTGCGTAAGAAGATTGTCCACTAAAGCTGAGGGAGAGCTGAAAGGAAGCCTGTGTTTGGTGTGCGATTGAGGCGTTCAATCCACTGTGAGGAGGACTGTGAACTCGTTCAAGCATGGTTTATTTTTCTCGTTTTCCAAATGCTGTTGCATGGATCTACACTGGTGTGACCACAAGAAGCCGAGGTTTATGTTTCTATTGGTATCAAACTTTGTGGCATATATTTCCTTTGAAGATCGTTGTATATGGTTGTAAAAAAATTGCAGTATATGTTTTTTTTAGAAAATTATAGCCTGCAGCATGCCTATGCCTTCTCTGATTTCTAGTAAAATGAGAACATTTCTGAGAAGTTGGTTTTAGTTATAAACATGTTTTTTTGAGGACTAATTCTCTCAAACAATGTTGGAAGGAAAGATTCATTATTGAAGTAAAGTTCTAATTTCAGAGCAATTCTCTATGGCCGTTAAGATTCACGTATGGTTATATAACGTTTTGTGCTTTTCTTTATGATTATGGAGTAAAGCAATATATATAAATTTAAAAAAACGTTGTTTGTTAAGGAATAAGTAAAAAAGGAGAGAGTTAAAAAAAGCTTCAAAAAGGAGGTGTTATTACTTGTTATTAATTAAGGAAATTAATTATTGAAATTGTAAAAAAATTGTATCTTGGTGGTTGATACTTAAGGATTTATAAGCTTATTGAAAATGGCTAATGTATTGGTAGAATCTTATTTATCTGAATCTAACAAGTTAGTTGGTGAAAATTATGCAAATTGGAAGTTTAAGTTGCAGACTTTGATGGAAGGCAACAATACATGGGTGATTGTGTCTGGAGCTGAAGTTAAGCTAGTGTCTCCTCAAGCCGCAGATGTTGCAATTCAATATTGGGAGCGACGGGAAAAAAAAGCAAAGGTGCTTTTGTGGATGATAGTTAAGGACAACATTATTCCACACATTAGAGAGTGTAAAACATCCAAGGAGACATGGGACACTCTCAAAAATTTGTATGAGATGAAGACTACAAATTGAATATTGTATTTAAAGAGTAATCTTCTTTCAATTAAGATGGAAGAAAATGAAAGTGTTAGTGATTTTATTTCTAGAATTAAAGATCTAAAGGATAAGTTAGGTGACATTGGTGAATGAATATCTAGTACAGACTTGGTTACTGTGACATTAAATGGAATGCTTGATGAATGCCAAATGTTTATCACTGGTCTTTCAGCTATAGAGAAGGTTCCTACTTTTGATGAGTTGGCAGGTATACTTATGCAGGAAGAAGAGCGGAGAAGAAGCCTTAAATAGAAATCTCCCAATTCAGATTTGGCATTGATGGCCAAAGGGAAGCAGAACTTCAAAGGCAAACAGTGGGAGAAAAATAAAGGAAAAAAGCTACAGGTAAAATCATTTCAAGGTACCCCTTTACCAAGGACAAATGCCAAATAAAGTAGAGATGATGTGTGTTATTACTATGGAAAACCTAGTCATTTTGCTAAGAATTGCATGAAAAGGAGTTATGATCAAATTAAACAAAGAAGGCATTCAGGAAATTATGTTGATAGAGATGAAGCAATTAGTCAAGATGTTAGCAATCTTAAATTGTTTGTGTCCAATGTTGCTTTATCAGCAGAAACTGATGATGATAATGCTTGGTTTATAGATTATGGTGCATCAATCCATATGTCATGCAAAAGAATTTGGTTTGATACTTATCATGAGATTAATAATGGTGGACACATCTATTTAGGAGATAATAGATCACATGAAATTAAAGGATATGGTAATATAAGTGTTATGATGCTTAATGGACAAGAAAAACAAATTCAAAATGTGGTCTATGTTCCAGGATTAAAGAAGAACTTAATTTCAGTCTCTACTATCACAGATCAACATTTAAAAGTTGAATTTGTGAATTCACATTGTTCGGTAAAGGATGTGCAGGACAACTACAAGGTTGTTACATAAGGAATAAGAGTTGGAGGCTTATACAATTTGGATGTAATGAAGAATGGGCATTAAGCTTTGGCATCAACAAGCATGTCAACTATAGAACTTTGGCATCAAAGGTATCAACACTTAAATCATAATGACCTAATGTTACTACAAAAGAAACTGATGGTAGAAGGTCTTCCAATTATTAAGGGAGAACACTTTGAATGTGAAGGTTGTACACTAGGAAAACAACATAGGGAAGAATTTCTTGTGCATGAAAATAGAAGAAAACGTGAAATACTTGAATTAGTGCATACTGATGTATGTGGTCCAATGCAAACTAAGTCACTTGGTAGAGCATATTACTTTCTTATATTTATTGATGATAGCACTAGACACACCTGGGTATACTTTATAAGAAACAAAAGTGATGTATTTGAATACTTTAAAGAATTCAAGAGTATGGTTGAAAAGCAAACAGGAAAGAGCATTAAAATTCTTCGATCAGATAAAGGTGGTGAGTACACTTTAGGAGCTTTTATCAAATATTGCAAACAAAATGGAATTATACAACAATTTACAGTACCACATACACCTCAACAAAATGGAGTATCTGAAAGAAAGAATAGAACATTAGTTGAATGTGCTCGAAGTATGTTAAAAAGTAAAGGACTTTCTAATAGTTTTTGGGCCGAAGCCATTAACGCAGTTGTATATCTTAAAAATAGAAGCCCTACTAAGTATCTTGAGCACAAAACACCATTTGAAGCATTGTATCATTTTAAAACTAAAGTTAGTCATTTAAGGATATTTGGATGCAAGGCCTTTGCTCATATTTCTAAAGAGGATAGGAGAAAGTTAGATGCCAAAGCCATCAAATGTATTTTTATTGGATATTACATTGATCAAAAAGCATATAAAATGTATGATCCAAGTACTCACAAGGTATTTGCAAGTAGAGATGTTATATTTCATGAGCATGTAGATAAACAAATGAAATAAGATGAAAAAAATACATGGCAGTCTTCTTATGAAAACTTTAAGGAAGAAGAAGAAGTTGTGGAATCAACTCAAGAACTAGAACACATGGAAATTCCAAAAGACACATCAAGAAGTGATAAAGGCACTCCATAGAGAAGAAAAGGAGAAGGGACTCCACAGAGTAATGAACCTCTAAGAAGGTCAACACGACAGATTCAAGCCCCCATCAGGTATAAAGATTATGCTTTAATGTCTGAAGTAATGACTATTTTTGAGCCCTTAAATTACGAACAAGCCAAAAATCATAAAGAATGGATGGAAGCTATGAAAGAAGAATACGACTCTATAATGAAAAATGAAACTTGGGAATTAACAGAATTACTTGAAAATAAAGTCCCTATAGGATCAAAATGGTTGTACAAGACAAAATTTAATGCAAATGGTAGCATAGACAAGTATAAAGCAAGATTGGTTGCAAAAGGATATTCACAAAAAGAAGGTATAGATTATGAAGATACCTTTGCTTTGGTTGCAAAAATGAATACAATCAGAATAATGATAGCATTGGCAACTAAAGATGATTGGAAGCTACATCAATTAGATGTAAAGTCAACTTTTCTAAATGGTGACTTAAAATAAGAGATTTATCTTATTCAACTAGAAGGATTTGTAAAAAAGGGTCAAGAACATCTTGTATGCAAGTTAAAAAATGCCTTATATGGACTAAAACAGGACCCTAGATATTTGTATAAGAAAATCGACAAATTCTTCTTTCAGCAAGGATTTAAAAAGAGAAAAAATGATCCTAATTGTATGTCAAGATAGACAGAAATGGGGATATAGTATTACTTTCTATATATGTTGATGATCTAATAATAACAAGGAGTGCTGATAAATTAATTACAGATATAAAAATGAACTTATCACAGGAATTTGAGATGAAGGATCTTGGTGAGATGCACTATTGTCTAGGTCTTGAAGTATGGAGAGATGATGGAAGAACCTTAATAACACAAAGCAAATATACAAATGAAGTACTAAAAAGATTTCATATGAATGAATGTAAAGCAGTGAATACTCCATTGGAACAAAATATCAAATTAAGAAGTGATGATGGAACAGAAGAGGTGAATGGAACATTGTATCGACAATTAGTGGGAAGTTTGAATTATCTCACTACCACCAAACCAGACATTGCTTATGCAGTAAGCATACTTAGTCAATTCATGGCTAAGCCTCATGAAAGCCATTGGATAGCTGCAAAAAGGGTCCTTCGATACTTAAAGGGAACTATCAATTTTGGTATTGAATATATAAATGCTTGTAATGTTGAATTGACAGGTCATTCTGATTCTGACTGGGTTGGAAATCCAGATGACAGGAAATCCACCACTGGGTATGTCTTCAACATAGGATCGGTAGCTATATCATGGAGCAGTGAGAAACAAGCAACAATTTCCTTGTCATCAACTGAAGCAGAATATAAAGCATTATGTAGTGGCACCTGTGAAGCTATATGGCTCAGAAGAATACTTGAAGATGCTGGTGAAGGTCAACAAGAACCTACAGTGATCAGATGCGACAATCAAAGCACCATCAAACCGGGGAACAATCCTATATGTCATGCAAGGTCAAAACATATAGACACACAATATCATTTTGTAAGAGAAAAGGTCCAATCCAAAGAAATTTCTCTAATATACTGTAATACAAATGAGAATGTAGTTGACATTCACTAAGCCTCTTGGGAAGGCAAAATTTGAGTTTTGTAGAAGTAAGTTATGTGTTGTAGAAAATCAAGATTATATTGTAAGCCTAGCTGAGACTTAGACCAGCAGTCATGACAATTAAGAGTATGTTTACAGTGTCTTGTATATTGTGCTATAGTATATTTGTCATATGGTTGGAATTAAGGGGGAGCGTTGGAAGATATTAATTCCCCGCTATTAATGCAGTTGCTAGATTGACCTGGAGGATTCAACGGATGAAATGAGAAATGGATAGCTTCTTGGAGAAGCCGCCGCCTCACTGAACTCCAGAAGCTTCCTTGCTATGTATAACAACCTGTTCAACAATCAAATGAAGCAAGTTTTGAGTTTTGTGTGTTAAGTTCTGAGTTATGCACTCTCTGATTCTCTATGGCTACCACTTGGCCCTATAGTTTGGGAGCATTAACAAACTCTCAATCCTTTAGCAGTACAATTTGTGTAGCCTCACAACGGAAGTTTCCATGCGACACTTGCTTATTCAAATTGAAACGTCGCTATAACGATAAAATCTGCATGGTTTCAACTGTAATCGCCACATATCTCTCACTGGCGCGTGCAAAGTACTAAAATCCGCAAACCATTACTCATATTTCTTTGAATATAGAAAATGTCTTATTGTTTCTTTAATATATTTTATGCTAATGAAAGTGGATTATTTCACACTAAGGGCCACACCTTATGTGCATATTTCCAATTTGACTTTGTTTATATCTCTTTGTTTTTCGAAAGATTTTAAATCTGCAGTTGAAATATATTTATGTTACACAGAGTTCATATGAATGATAATTTAATAATCAAAACTGTGATTTTTTACTAGATCAAATTTTGATTTAGATTTTTTTTAAGTGATTGCGCTACAGAAATTTAAAATATAAAAAATCATAATCATTTTTTAAGGTATATTAACATGCCACAACTTATCTGACACTGGGCTACAAAATCATCAATGTATTCTAAATATATACATAAAAACACGCATAATAGATATGTGAATGAGTTCAACTAGGATCTCAAAGATGTTGGAATTCAAGTACAACTATCCAATGTAAAAAAAAACTAATTTCATAAAAAAATTTAAAATTTAGAATTGAACGCAGATTGGAGTCCAACACAACAAGAAAACATCATTATAACTAAGACAATGATATCCATAATCACTATCATTACCAACAAGAAAGAATTATGTGGTAATAAAAAGATATAGACATTAATATTGAGGAATGTTAATGAATGCAAGTCATTTTTTTTATAGGGCATGATACAACTTCCATTATGTCAATATGAATAATCTTCTTTATTGCTATAAACTTAGAATGGTGGGGACTAATAAGAAAAAACCTTGTATTGAATCATATTAGTATGTACAAAAAGTCAAACCAAATATGATCGGGAGCCCTTGTTTGGTAGGGTAAGGATGGAACAAATAACGACATACGGAAAATGATTATTAATTTCAAGTTCATTTTTTATTAAAATGACAAGCCAATTACATATATCTATTAAAATGAATTTCATGTCCATCATTACCATATAGTCTATTTCCAAAAAAAATAAAATCTTTCATCATCCTTTAAAAAATTCGACTTAAAAATACCAAAAAGAATTGAGTCATTATTGGTTTACTTATTGTCATGGTAGTATCAGAGTTTTTTGTACGTGTTTGTAAATTGCATTTGTATAAAGTGGTCAAGTTTTAGGGTTCTTTGTCGTGTGATTGTTTCTTAGAATCACCTTTTGTAAAGGATGGAATTGTTGTTAAGAAAAATGTTGATGAAGGATTGCAAGAGGTGATCATTGTGTATGATAGTTCTGCACTTGATTTAGAAATATCTGAAGATGACAATTCTCGGTAAAGGTTTATAAAATTAAGAATGAGGAGAATTTTGATCTCGACAATGAAAATGTGAGTGCATTAATTAGCTTTGATTTTAAACTGGACAACAGATTGAGGAAAATGAAAGGTGATTAACCACATTATAATTTTTTGTTTTTTATAAATGTTTTTGTATGCATAAATGGATTTGTGACACACTCAATTTTTACAAATTAAACAACTTATGAATTTTTAAAATCTATACATAATTTTGAGCAAAATTAACTAGAAAAAATGCTCAAAAAAGATCTTCTCATCTATTAGTTGTAGGTTTTAACCCCGTATAGAAATTACCTGTATACGAATTTTGAAAAACAGAAAATAAACAATGCAAGAGCATAACACATAAAACACATATACATAGATATTTTCCCCCTGGATCCCAAAATCGGGACCACCAAATTGATTTTCCGTTATTTTCCTTTCAATGTTACAATACATATTTATACGTGTCGAAGCATCAATATCATGGACTGAAAACCATCACGTCCAAAACCATGGACCGAAAACCAATGCGTCCAAAACCATGTGTGAAAAGCATTTACAAAACCATAGGTAGGTCTGTCCAACATAATATAAGGTCCAAAAAAAATTTCCTCGAGGGCGCTGCCCCATACCTCGTAGAGGGGGGCTACCCGCCCCCTCAAACACCCTGTAACCTCCGCTGCGCAATCGACGCAACGAAAGGGGGCTTCCCCCCACTCTCCTTCCCCCCTCCCTTTAACCCCCTGGTAGGTTAGTCGTGAAAAGAATATAACACAATCCAACATTTGTTAGACTACTTTAAAATATGACATAATTAATCTACTTTAGTTGATTTTTAGAAGACATTGATACTTTGAGCATCTAGTACTTTGGTTGATTTTTAGAAAGCATTGACACTTTGAGCATCTAGTATTTAATGTTTGACTTGTAATCACATAACATTTGAACTTAGAAAAAAATAAACATAAAAAAAAGACTTATATTTAATGTTTCAGTTGCTATTTACTTGATTATGAAAATTAAAATATAGTTTTTTGAATTTAAAAATCCCATCAAACTCTCTTGTGCACTTTTGGGACAATTGCTAATATGGTAATTGTTCTCCCTTCTCATAAGGAATAGTATTCTTATAATAAAGCCAACTGTATATCGTACGGATAGTGTTTGGATTGAAATTATGACGTGCACAATAAGGCTTCTCCCTTACAAAAGGTCGATAACAAATATTCGATTCTGTTATACTCGCCCAAAATTGAACCCCACACCCAATTCATTTCATTATGATGGTATTTATCAAAAAGGAAACCCAGGAATCGAATCCCACATCCATTCATTTCGGATGGCGTGTAACGTCAAAGCAACTTTGGTAGACCTGTATGATTCAAATTAAAGTTAAAAAGTCCAAGAAAAATAAAATAGTATAACGAATACCATTTTTTCCAATTCAAATCCCGTGTGCGCGATTCGAATACAATGCAAAAGATGTTCTGGGACGAAAAAGATTTCCTTTCCAATAGAAAAGCGAGGAATTGCTTCTGCAACATCCTTCCAGGCTGCCATGGATGGACAAATGGGACCTCTGAAGGTGACAAGCACTAAATACGTTCATTCACTCGGGATTCTTCTAAAGAAAGGTTGCTATCGCTGGATTAACGGCTGTATTACATGGGACAGCCAGTTCTTTTGTGGGGCCAGCCTGCTCTCTGTCCCCGCTGGCTCGTCCTTTTTAAGCTGTCTTACTTCCATAAATACGTGTCTCTTCCGTTGGCAGAAGCCTGCAGGAATTGCCAGGAGCAATGCCACACCTGTTCACCTTGGTCTAGTCCTCTACAAATCAAGCATCTAGTGTATAGTCTAGATTGGTAATTTATATTTTTCTGTCTCCAAATTAAGCTCCGTTTGGTCAGTACTTCTAATTTCTATAGCATAGTTCTAATGGCATTGGGAGTGGTGAAGTCTCTAGCGCGATTTCTCCTGCTTCTGAATTTGTGCATATATCTGACTGTGGGTGCTATTTCCGGATGGGTTCTCAACAACGCCGTCGACCACACTTACTCTACTGGTACCTGTTAATCTCTAAACCATAAATACTCTTCTTAGGTATATGCATGTGTCATAATATAGGATTTCTAGTGTGCATAATATTCTTTTCTGCTTTATATCATGACTGATTGATTAATTTGCAGGTCGCAGAAGAGCTCTTCCTGTGGGATTTTTTCCGCTGTATTTTCCAATGGGGAATGAAGCGACGGGTTTCATGATTATTTTTGCTTTGATAGCCACCGTAGTAGGAGCTGCTTCATGCCTTTCAGGGCTCCATCATCTCCGAGTTTGGAATGCACAGAGCTTGGCTTCCAGTACTGCATCCTCCATGACAGCTTGGGCTCTCACATTACTTGCTATGGGGTATGTATGTATTTATATATAACTAGTATAAGTTCTTTAAGTACTATAGGGATTTCTACTTACTAGCTACATACTGTATACTAACATTATATATATGAGAGATTAATAAAAGTATGATTTTATCTACAATCTGAGAATGAGCTAATGATTTTTCACTCACAAAAACTGTAGATTGGGATGCAAGGAGATCCATATCGGAGGTCGAAACACAAAGTTGGTATGTAGTACTGTTATTTTATTTCATTCAGACGCTCATATTCGTCGCCAGTGTCCAATTCTCTGCTTGAGTTTTCAGACTGTCATGACTCATAACGTTTGGTGAGTTTGGGTTTGTGTGCAGATAACTTTGGAATCGTTTCTTATTATTGTGTCTGCAACAAAACTCTTCTATATCTTACTTATCCACGCTGGATTTTTTGGAGGAAATTATTGTTCTTATGAGGACACTTATGTTACCACAACTACAACTACAGCGGAACCTCAGAAGGGACGCACGCCTGCGGCCTCTTCAGTTTAGTGTTAGATGGTCCAAAGAGCCTTGATAATAGCTTGTAAGCTACCAGGAGATGGCTTGTGTGGCGTGACTAGTAAAGTAATTAATGCATGCGAGAGATAAAGAGTTTACTAGCTTTGAATTTGAGGAAAATTTTGTGAAGTTTTGTCTGTCAATATCGTAGGTTCGGTGTTTACAGACTGAAGTGAGGTTTCTATACACTGCTTGCAAATTATTGTTATTGCAGAATGAATGAATCAAAGTTATTGTATAAATGTCATCAAAATGCGGTTCTGTTATATATAAATCTTCTATCATTATTATGGAAACTTGTCACTCTTGGAATAAAAAATATGTCATGCCTTCAAACTTTTTCATGATTGAAAAATCGTTAGTTATAAAAGAGCACAAGAGCAAACAGAGAAGCAGCCCAGGCAAAATAATATAATGTTAGTTGATTTATCAAACATTATGTTTTCCATGGAACTTTGTGCACAGCATCAGATTTTCTAACGCAAATTTATGATAAGTCTGTGCGGCGCTTCTGCGAATAGCATCCTCAATAAAGAATTCCCATCGTGACTTTACAGCACAGCATTGAAACCCGGAATCATTCCCTACTGTCCTGCTATCTAAAGCCATATAATAATGGGCGACAAAGCCTATTGCTTTAAATTGGAAGTCCCACCGCAGAATGATGGTTTGAATCCAAATGGTTATTATATCTAATGAACAGTAGGCTCATCAGGTCGGATATCACTTGGGAATATCTTTGCCACACTTTGCTTATGATTGACTCGCACCACTTCGTGCTTCGTTTCAGTTTAGCTTTACAGATTAACTTGGAAATTGAATATGGCTTTCCAGATTAACTTGGAAATGGAATTTGGAGGTTAGCATGGCTACTGCTAATTTTTGCCTTTGCCTTTGCCCCTAATTTGGCTTCGAATTCCCCAATGGAGCTGTTTTCTTTCTCACTGGATGGAACTAGAAAAACTCACTTATCTGGGATAAAGATTCAGAAGTTGGCCGGTTTGTTTTTTTTTCTTCCTTTTTTACCGGGTACAAATTTTCATTCCAATCATATCTTCATCGACTTTTATATATATATATATATATTTTAAATACTTCATTTTGAAATTAGACTACCATGCCCATGGTGTCAAAGGAATGCCAAAGTGAATCATAACTATACATTATTTGAAGATAGGAACAATATACGTTAAATGATTCAGAGATAATTAATAAAAAATCAGTCCATTGATTAGAGTTTACAAATAATGTGTTAAGATAACTTTTCAAATGGTTAAGCATCAATAGAGGTATTTTGTTTGGTGGTATTCATGGTTGAAAACTATTCATATGCAAGAGAAGCAGGTAGGTTGGTCTTTTGTTTGGTGGCAGTTATGATTGAAAACTATTCATATGCAAAGAGAAGCAGGTAGTTATATGGTTTATAGTTTATATGGTTATTTTGTTGGGTGGCATTCATGATTGAAAACTATTTATGGCATTTATGATTGAAAACTATTCATATGCACAGAGAAGCAGGTAGTTATATGGTTTATAGTTTATATGGTTATTTTGTTGGGTGGCATTCATGATTGAAAACTATTTATATGCTAAAGAAGCAGGTAGTTATATGGTTCATGGTTTATATGGTTGTTTTGTTGGGTGGTTTATATGGTTCATGGTTTATATGCCAGAGAAGCACGTAGTTATATGGTTCATAGTTTATAGAAAGAACAATTTTCCAAATAGGTGCATATGAAGAAGACAATTTGAAGTTGCAAAGTGAAGATAAATTAAGAAAAAAAAAAACAAATGTGGATATCACGATTGAGTAGATAATGAATAAATCAAAGGATTGAATTTTTAGAAATGCATTATGTCAATATGTTAAGGTCATATCATGCCAAATTAAACCCTATGTGAAGTGGGAATGGTTAGATATCGAAAATAAAAAAGTTTGAGTTAGATTTTGATGGAGATTGAGAACTTGAAACTCTGTTAAGGGCTAGTATGGGTTTTACTAGATCAAAGTATGATATATTAAAGAGCAATTATGACCTTTTCATTAAAATCAAGAAAAAGTTGTTGCACAATTAGAGTGAATGTAATGTGGGGATTTCAACAAAATGGGCACCTACTACTCACTCTTGTTCTTGATAAGAGGTTGAAGTTTTTCCACTTTGATGGGAACATTCCTTTCACTTTCAATAATTCTTTTGAATTCCAAGTCTAACATTTTTGTGTAACTTTTTTATCTAAAGTGTGGCACTAGCCATATCCTACCACAAGTGAAACAATGGATTCTAGAGTTCATAATTCTTCAAAAATCTCACAGTTTATGTTTTGTAATGGCTATAGCTTAGGTGATGGCTTTTGTGTCTTTGGCAAGAGTGTAACATTTTTTTATGAATTTTGTTGTTAGTCATAGCCAAAGAAAAGAAAAATGATGGATTCCCTCGTTTCATGCTTGTCCAATAAAGCCCCTCTATTTATATTGCGATGGCTATAGCTAGGGTGATAGAATTTGTGTCTTCAACAAGAGTATACCTCCATTTTCCATTACATCCCTCCTCAACTTGGCTAGAAAACTCTTGCACTAGGTCCTAATTTGAATCTCCATGAAATTTTCTACATTGCAATTGAAATGACAATGCATTCAAAAGCTAGATGTCATTGGATGATGACCAATATGAGAAATTTCTTTTCTCTGGACCAAACTTTCACTAAAGTTTCTAGTTTTTTTTTTATACTGTGACCAAACAAAATATTCAACTAGACCTTGACTTGCTCCTATTATGAAAAATAATATCAAAGGGCAATCATACGTAACTACCATTTTGGTGAGGACGCATTGTATCCATTCAATTCAAAATTT
Source organism: Pinus taeda (assembly GCA_000404065.3). NCBI lineage: Eukaryota > Viridiplantae > Streptophyta > Pinopsida > Pinales > Pinaceae > Pinus > Pinus taeda. The sequence goes on along the minus strand of APFE030818165.1, from coordinate 19,254 downwards.
TTGTTTCATCCCACTTGAGGGTTGAGTAATGGAATGTGCTGTTTTTATATTTTTATTGTGAAAATAAAGAATTCTTGTGCAAATTGAACAGCTTGGGAAGACCAAATGCTCATTTAAGCATGTTCACTAGGGGATAAGAAAACCAAAGCTTAACAACTAAATACAACAAAATGCAATGAGAGAAACAAAGTAGAAGAACAATAGGTTTAAGGAGAATTTTCCATACCAATCACAAACTTCAATAGAAAATTCAACGAAAAAAAACAAGGGAAATGAAAATCTAAGAGGGATAGTGGATTCCATCATATTGTAGTTGGAGATAATTGATGTCTTATAAAAGTAGTTTATTTGCTATTTATGGTTAAAATTTGTAATGACCCTGGGTTGATTTTCCATGTAAATAAAATAAGACCAAGGACATGGGACACGTGTAATATATTCCAAGCTGAATGGAGGCAAAAACAATATAGTGGGCATCAATTGTGGTTTATTGTTGCCTATGGAAATTAGCATTGGCACTGGCAAAGGAAAAAAGACAACAAATGGCAATTAATGAAAGAAATAAATGAAAATAGTAGAAAAGGAAGACATGGATACAAAAATACACATGCAATGGAAAATTAAGGAAATTGAAGGAAGGGAAAAAGGAAAAAGAAACAAAGGGAGAGGGATAACATTGTATGCTTCTCTTGGTTAGTCTTAGCTACACTTACTCACTCTTACACACATATACACTTAGAGCATTTTTGGAGCATTCTAGCATTCATTTGGACTTGGAGAGAAGGAATTAAGCAAGTAGGGAAATTCGCAACGAAGAAAAAGGTTGGAATAGCAGTTATAGCAGGTGGACGTTGCAGGTAACAGGTTGCATGCGTGATTCCATTGCTAAGATTTGCATGCATTGCATTTGCATTTAATTATTTCGGTTCTTTGGTGTGATTGGCATGGGATTTTCCTAGAATAACAGTGGTTTCGACCTTGTCTTTCCATTTCCTAAATAGCCATGGTGTAGTGGGTTCTTTGTTTTGGTTTAAGTTTTGGATGGCTGGTATACTTTGGATCATGGTGAGGTCATCTCAGGAAAATTCCCAAGGGTTGAGGGTGAATAAGGGTTTTCTCTTGGAACACTTGACAAATGGGTGGAGATAGGAAGATTTCTCTTGGTATGGTGAAGAAAGTTGGAGGCACCCAAGCTTGTTTTGGCTATTGGTGATTTTTGGACTAGTTTAGGTGAAATCACTACTAATGAGGTTTGAGGTGGATTGGCCTCTCGAAGCCATAGTTGGTTATATTTTGGTTTAGCCTATATAATTTCACATTCATGTTTGAAATATGGCACACGGGTGATTGTATGAAAGAGAGATTTGGTTCAACCCAATCTAGGGTCAGGTGGTATGTGGAAGTCCTTGACTTGGTTGGCATTTTCATATGTTAATATGAGCTAGTTCCTTATTGTGATGAGTGAACACATCTATTGATTATTGTGTTGATTTTATGATTGATTTCTCATGACTTCATTCTGGTTAAATGTTGGTTACATGCACATTGGTATATTTCGTATTATATGATGTGCTTTTGATCTAAATCTAATTCATGGTTTGATGGCTCATGGTCAGTTTATATGAATTCATGTGCTAATCTATGTTTTATTGCAGTTAGTGTGAGAGGGAAACAAATATTCTTGAGGGAAGAAAAATAATGAATAAACTATGCATTCATGACCTATAGGTACTATGTATCCAAAGTATTTTGATAAATGAAAATTTTGGACCGCCAACATCTTAGGGTCGTAACTTTGGCATACGATCTCCGTTTGACTATGATAATACCTTATTTCAAAAATTTCCACAAGGACACTAAAATAAAGAAATTGTGACAGATATTTTGGCACTTTTTTAGTCTCTTTGTTTTCCCTGAAAAGGTCATTCAGGCCCTCAAACCGACTTCATAATTTTAGGACTCAAAAAATTGCAAAAAATAGAAAGATGTGTTAAATTTAAGGAAAGGAAACTAAAAGGAAATAGTTTTGGGTCAAGTTAGGTTGATACTAGTGTGACAATGTGTCACTGGGTGTTTGCAGTTAGTTCTAGACATGTACATCCCATCTTCCACAAGTGCATCTTGAAAATTAGGTCGCACATAGTAATTTTCATCTCATGTTTACCCTGGTGAGCAAGCTAAAGTAGGTAAATGTGGGGTGAGGTGTTACAAAATCCAAGTTGTATGTTGAAGTGTGTAGATTTGGAAATAAATGATAAAATAACTATATGGATGAAATATTGGCTATGATTTTTTTGAAAACTCTTTTTGTATAGAGTTGAATGGCTAGACAAGTTTTTAAATCTGCAATTTTAAAGGAATTATAAAGAAGTTCTTCATGAGCTACCATTTTCCTCCATTTGAATGAGAAAAATATAAGAAAACTTTTATGCTAGGGATTAACTTTTTCCCATAGCTTATTTCCCACCCCACATAGTGAAATAAAAAATCAAAATAATCCTAACCTAATTAATTAGGTTATGTTTGAGAAATGAAAATGTTATTATTTTATCCAACCAATTAGGGGAAATTTGAGGTTCAAAATATGTTTCATAAGGAAAATAATATAAACAAGAGTTAAAATAATAAAATGAGAGCTAACAATTGGGGTTATCTTGGGTGGTTGGGTGGAATGGTTGTTAACTTCCCCACCGAAGTTCAAATCCCCGCTAGTGACATGATGAACATTGTTGTAACTGCTTCGTTCTTTATGAACACTTGAATATACTTGTAGGTCGACATGGCACCAACAGCCTCACTCTAACCCTTGAGTTGAGATAGAGCCTTATTTCTTTCTTTAGGAAAAAAAATAAAATGAGAGATAAATTTTGTAGGGAAAAAAGACTATTATTTTTATCATGTTTTGGATTGTCTAGATTATTGAATGTATCAAAAATTGAGGATTATTGGATGTATCAAGTGTCGATATTGTTGATTTTGAAATGAAACCAAAATCAAACAAATATGCAGAAAATATACTTTCAATAAATTCACCATAAAATAAACTGAAAGTACATGAAAATATCAACGCACTCCAACCTAAAATCATGTGAATTTTATAAAAAATTATGGGATGATTAAGATCGATAATTTGAAAAAATAGAAGTTAGATGAATAATGTTATAATGATATTAGAAATTATACTATCAATATCATTCATTGAAATATTTTTGAAAGAGTGACTACAAATAAGAAGGGGTTAAATAATTCGTTGGTGACACTCTAATAAAACTAAACTAACCATGTCTCATCTATGACATTATAAAATAATATCTACTAAAATAATAAACTCATTGTCAACCTTCATCGTTAAAGTGACATGTTACATGCTAAGAGGACATAAATTTACAAAATAGACTGATTTTCTTCACAATTTATATATTATAAATATTCCTTAATAGTGGTGCCTAATTGATCTAAAATGGATCCAAACATCATTAAACTAAGCTTCATTGAATTTAAAGTTTTTCATTTTCTTCTTCTTGTGGTGATCAAAACTCAAAATTGATAAATTGACAAAATTAAATATTTCAATATTAAAAAAAATACTTTACTAAAAAGGCAAGATACATGTTTTAGGAAATTCATGCAAGAGATTGGTCCTAAAGCATGACTAAACCCTTCTTCATTTTGGCTTGATATATATTTTCTTCCTTAGGTAAATTCATGAAGATAGTTTACACTTTTGGGCCAAATATGGCAATGAAATTTCAAGTTTTCCTCTTTTATCGAATTACAACCCTCAAAATTCATATAAGCATTGTAAATTTTTATTCAGAGTAAAAAATTAATATGTGGAGAATGAAGGTGCTTTCCTAATGATATTTTTTACAAAACAAATTAGTGTGTCGTATAGTTTCTCAATCTTTCATTAAATGCAATATATGTCCTTGGAAATTTTGCAAAAATTAATATGTATGTGTGTGCTCACATGGAATAACTTAGTCTAAAATGTATAATTTTACATAAACACACACACACACATACACACACATATATGATCATGCTATACACAGAGAGAACTAAGTTTTTCATATTAAAATTTTATTTTCTTATGAAAAATACATTTTTTTTTCGAAGTTGGCAAGTAATATTTCAATTGCATTTTGGAGACACACGTGTTCACATAAGATTTTTTCCAACTCTTTAAATAAATTGAAAAACCAAGAGTACTCTTTTAAATAGGACTCATAAACGAATATAGTGGTATTTTTTTTTTAAATTCGTTGTGTATATTGTATGTTATTGATTATTTATTCGTCCTATTTGAAACTGTCCAAAAAAAATTTAAACATTAAATTTTAAAAGAAATTAGATGAAAAATATCATATGAATTCGAAAGTGTAAAATTCATATGTCGTTGGATAGAAGATTCTTTCATGAATCCAACATGGTCAACTCTGCCATTAAGGATAACTTTTGCCCTAAATCCACTAGGGTACAAAATGGGGTTGTAGAGAAATCTATAGAAGGTGTTCTGAAACTATAATTTTTAGTACTTGAGGAACTCAATCAATCTCTTCTAATTCTCAGTCGAGTGCTTAGATTAAAAATTCAAATTTCTCGATTGAGCGTTAAAGTAACCCTTGATCAAGCCGTATACATGGTTAATTAGTAGCTTGATTGAACCATTAAAAGGATTAACCCACCAACCCCATACCAACTTTTATTACATTATTAATGGTAGCTCGATCAAAAAATATAGCTTGATCGAGCCATAACTCTAGATCGAACCATAAATATTGTTTGAGCCGTTAACTCAAGTTATAAAATAGCTCGACTGAGGGTTTGTTTAAATGTTCGACTGATCTATTTTTAAGTGCCTCAATAGCTCAATCGAGTACTTAAAATTGCTCAATCAAGCACTTAAAAATTACTTGATTTAGTGCTTAATATTTCTTGATTGCAGTGTAGTCGTGGGATCATGACATATGCATTCATTATATTATACTCTGTGTACGTATTTGTGTTGTGTTGTACAATGGGTGTAGGTGTATGTATTGTGTTATGGTGAACCCCAGATGGAGGAGTATGTATTGTGTTGTGTTGTAAACTAGGTGTAGGTGTATGTGTGGTATGTTAGATGTATGTGTGAGTATTTCATGGTGTTGTATGTCATGTGTGGATGTATGTGTGTCATGCACACTGTGTATGTGTACCTGTTTGAGGACAAGGCACTGGGTGTCTTTCAGGTGTGCAAACTGATTGAGAGTGCATACGGAATAAGGACAAAGGTAGAAACTAAGGATTTATTAAAGGATAATTTGAAAAAGGAGGATAATGATGGCCACCCACCTATTCCACATGGACTCCCACCATTGTTTCTTTTAGTTTTTCATTTTCCTTAACTGTAGCACAATTTACTATTTTTGGCAGTTTTTTGGGTCCTAAACGTCCGGAGTTGCTTTGAGGCCCTAAATGACTTTTTTGGCAATATTATTACAAGAAATTTCAATGAAATCACATTTTCAATTGTAGTCCTCGGGGAGATATTTCCAACAAGGTATCATGCACATCAAATAGAGATAATATGACCAAGTTATGACCCCAGGAAGTTGGTTGCCCAACTAACCCCAACAACGCCCATACACTCTTGGTGTTACATCTCTTTGAGTTAGGGTTTTGGTTGTTTAGGGTTTTCTCTTATTGTTCAATAATAAAAAGGCCGTTGAGCCTCATTGTAACTCAGTTCAAAGGCATGTGGCCACCACATCTCTTCTCAGAGATAAGCTACCATTGCCCGAGCTAGTCTCATTTCCATTCTATTTGTAAGCATATTCCATTATTTGATATTAAGGAAAGATAGTGTTATTTCTATTGCATCTCTGTATTTATGGTTATCTATGATTTGTTGCGTTCTTGTTTAAATTTGGATCAGTGGTATCAAAGCAGTCTTCTCTTTCTCTATTTTTCTTTGCATGTCCCCAACGAGGTCGAGATATAATGAGTTAGGGCTCGAACTAGTTGAACCCTTGAAAGACCAGTCTCGAAAGTCCCAATGACCTCCCATGGGGCAAAAAAGAAAGATGACGGAGCAGGAGATCCTATCAAGATATTGCTCGAGGAGGCCCTCGAGAAACATAGGAACGCGATGATGGATAACGTTTCCCAGATCCTTCAATGGTTTCCCACTATCAATGCATCCACATCCAACAGCCATTTTGGAGGCTCCACACCTTTTAAGGTACAAGTAAACTTTGAAATTCATGTATTTGAGGGCTAAATAGATGCATACACAATAGATAAATGGTTCAATATACTTGAAGGATATTTTTATGTTCATGATTTTTCCATCCGAGAAAAGATTACTTTTTCTCTTCTCAAAGCCACCCCCCACGTCAAGGAATGGTGGGAAACCTATTGTAAGAAGAAGGATGAAAGTATGACCTCACTGTTTTCAGCCACTCCCACTTGGAATTCATTCCAAGATGCCATCAAGGAGCAGTACTACCCTGTTGAGAGCTACGAGGACAAATACATAAAGTGGACCTTGCTGCGGTAGGGAAGGGACCAAGATGTGCTAGAGTTTAATTTTTTTTTCATATCATTCGCACGAAGTTGGGTATCAAGGATTCTAAGAAACATTTGCTACTCAAGTACTGTGACTGTCTACATAGATACATCCAAGACGAGATGGAGTTCTTAGAAATATCCTCGTTTGACACGGCGTACTGATACACCATCAAGATTGAGAAGAAGTTTAAACAGAAGAAGAAAGACTGTGGATCTCCCAATCTGAAGCAAGGGAAAGGTGCCCCCAAACTGTAGAACAAAGGACAAATCTAAGGTGGGATGGCCCAGGACAACCTGCCAAGGCCACAAGAAAAGGACATCACTGTGAAGTCGAACAAGGACACGTGAAAGTGGCGTGAGTTCCATAAGAGCTCCAACCACAAAACAAGTGAGTGTCGAGCCATGCAGTCACTAGTGGCCGAAATGAAGACTTCAAAATTAGATTCATGTTCCGTCTCTGAGTTAGAACTCGACAAGGGGAATGACAAAGGGAAGTAGATTATTGATGCAGATCCCAATGCCACCATCACCACCATAAAGATATATAAGGAGGAACTCGAAGATCCATAGGAGGGGGAGCATCTCTTCCACTCCTAGATATGGGTAAAGGGTTCCCCGTTACAATTCATTGTCGACAGTGGGAGCCAAAAGAACCTCATTTCAATAAAGTTCGTGAAGCGAATGGGCTTACTGACCAGATCACACCCACAATCATACACCATCAGGTGACTTCACCAAGAATGGGGTCTATGTGTGAGCCAACAATGTCGCCTTCCGTACAACATCTAGCCCTTCACGAATGATGTATTATGTGATGTTGCTCCACTTGATGTTTATGATGTATTATTAGGCCAACCATACTAGTGGAAGCAAAATTTTGTGTATGAGTCAAGGCATCACACCATTATTATTACATTGGGAAATAAGTTATATCGGATACTTAAGGTAGCACTGCCTATCACCATCTCTCTAGTTACTGCAAAACAATGCAATAAGCTCATTTCAAAAATCAAGAAATTTGTTTTCTTGATGATATGCCCTCTAAGGAAAGAATAAGATGGTGGCCATGACCTTCAGATAGGTCCCCTTCGCACTAAAACAACAAATGGACAAGGTTGTGGAGGAGTAAGGGCATCTTCACCTCCCCCGCAGGGGTGCCTCTACACTATCAGGTCAAGCACTCCATTGATTTGACCCAAGGTGCGTCATTGCCCAATGGACGAATCTATCAGTGCTCCATTTTGGAGAACATTGAAATCAAGAGGCAAATTCAGGAGTTGTTGTAGAAAGGTCACATTTGGTCAATTTCATCGCCCTATGGGAGCCCGATCGTGTTGGTACAGAAGAAGGATGGGGATTGGAGACTTTGTATTGACTATCGAGTGCTGAACAAGATCACTATCCAGAATAGGTACCCGATCCCGCGGATTGATGAACTTCTGGACCAACTCAAGGGGGGAAAATATCTAAGCAAGATCGACTTGAAGTCTAGATATCACTAGGTACCAATCAAACCCTCTGATGTGTCGAAGGCTGCCTTCAAATCCAAGGAGGGCCTTTTCGAATGGTTGGTTATGCCTTTCAAGTTGACGAATGCTCCTGTAACCTTCATGAGGCTTATGAATGACATCTTGTGGCCATTCACTATCTCATTTGTAGTGGTATAGTTGGATGGCATCTTGATCTTCAGCCAGAGTTGGGAAGAGCACCTCCACCACATTTGACAAGTTCTTCAAACACTACGGCAACACAAGCTGCGTGCAAATTTGGAGAAATGCACTTTTGGCATGACTTAGGTTTAGTATTTGGGATACACTATTGATGAATGGGGGGTGCATCTGGATCCAGCCAAGATCCAAGTCATTCGGGATTGGCTAGCCCCAACCACTCTGACGGAGCTTCGCAAATTTCTAGGTCTTGCCAATTTCTACCATAGATTTGTGTTGGGGTTCTCTCATATCACTTGGCCCTTGAGAAAAGTCACAAAAGGAGGAGCAAAAGCAAAATTCTTTTTGGTATGAATCTCAATAGAAGGCATTCACAGAGTTGAAACATCGCCTCTGCTCGTCACTAATTCTCACATTACCAGACTTGCAACAACCATTTGAGATCGAGACAGATTCCTCTGACTATGCTATTGGGGCAATCCTTACTCAACATGCGCATCCAGTGGCATATCACAGTGAGACACTTTCAAACATAGTCTGGAATTATCCCACTTATGAAAAAGAGATGTATTCCATTGTGCAGGCTTGCCGACTATTAGCACTTTGATATTTCTTTTGAAGTTAATGAAGAAATAAAAGTCAAAGGTAACCGCAAACCACTTTTGGAGATCAGGACCTAGCCTTCTTGATGCTCAGAGAGGGTTCTCTCTTCATAATTTAACTTTGATTTAGTTAAGATGATTTTATGCTATTTATTGCTTGCACTTGGGTTTTGTTTTGACATTGGGTGGTGGGATCACTTTACTTAGATGAAAAGAGGTTTGCTTCTACCATTGGGCTATGGAGTCTAATGTCAAACAAATAAGACTAGATTCAATTCTAAAAATAGTGTCTACAGGGAAAGATAGATGAGTTACTACAGATCTCAAATGCTAAATGGTGGAATGATTTCAAATCAAATGTAGGGAGAAATTAAGGATTCCCTAGGCTGGACTTTGGAAGGAATGAAAGAAGTCAACTGGGATGGGAGAGCAATTAAGGGTTCTCAAATTCGGGTATTAGAGAAAAACATGCAAATGACTAACTGTGAAAAATAGAGTGTAATTAAACAAATTATGAGTGATATTTCTAGTTAATTCGTTCAAATTTGGAACACATTTAAGATTATGAAACACATAAGGAGGTAACATAATCACACACAGAAAGTACTTCATTGCAAATGGCTTGTCTCATGAATCGTGTCTTTGAATAGGAGGATAACATTGCATTAGAAGAAATAATTGTCACTGAGGCAATGGGACAAGAAGGTAAAGAACTAGTTGCATCAGGGAAAACACATCAGCCCTCAAAATCCAACACACAGTTGATAGATAGATAGCCGAGTATGGAGATTTCCTCCTATGTCAGGCCAACTAACAAGGAAAAGGACATCAAAGACATATTTAAAGAAATCAAAATGAGGAATGAGAGACTGAAGGCAGAGACATATGCCCAATATCTCAAGCTCACACCGCCAAACCAGACCAGACCGAGGTTAGCATTTGAAATTAAAGAAGGAAAAATGCAGGTCTCATTCTTGCAGCCTACTGTACAACAACCAAAGACCTCAGTAGACTACAAGAAGACAAATTTTGAGGTCTTGGTCAGGGATGTTCATCCCATTGATCAGATAGAATTTCACATGTAGGTTGGAGAAATAATCTGCTCCACCCTCATAGTAAAGGGCATGGTTGCTTACAAGTTGCAGGATTCATTAGACAATATAACAACTCAATTCAAGTTGGAGAGTGCCTCTTCACAGGGTAAAGACACCAGGATAAATTCCTTCGAGGACTTGGTTATTGAACTAGGCCATGACCCAAGTGATGTAAAGGCCACAGAGAAACTAATTAAAAAGAAGAATGAGGACATGCAACCCTCAAGAAATAGCTCAAGTTGCTTCATTTGTAGCACCCACAAACAAAAGAAGTCTTAGAAAGCCAGACCAACCATGAGGAGATGATGGACTTGGTGCTGCAACTGAATGACCTATTAAATGAGATGAAGAAGGAGTTGGATAGCTTGATCCAGCTCAAAAAAGATACCATTGATGATGCTCCTGCAACTGTCATTCCAATAGTGACCACAGCTGTACCTTCTACTATGGTAGAAACATTAGCTCTCACTGTTCCAATGGCCACTGCACTATCAACATCTGCACATACTACATCAACAACATAATCAACAGCAACAGCCTCTGCAAGTGAAGAAGCAAACATACTAGTCAAAGTAATGGAAGAAATGTCCATTCAGACCAATGAGATGAACAAACTGAAGGAGAAATTCAGCAGCCTTGAGACAGATTGCAAGCTTGCCCAGATCATGCATAAAGAAGAAAAACAAAAGGATGCAAGGATGAATGAAAGGATTAAAATCCTAGAGAAAGAACTGACATTGATTGAGCCTATAGGTAAGGCTAAAGAGCAATTGTGGGCCAATATCATTAACTCTATCAATGATATTTGGCTATTCATCCAGGTCATATTTGAGAAAATAGATTTAATAAAGGAGGCTACAGAAGTCATTCAAAGGGTTAAACAGAACTTGGAGATATGCTAGAGGAAGCAGCAAGAATCATCCACTTCCTCAACTCTGAGAATAAGTATGAGCTACAAGATCTTGAGATACCTGACAGGACGGGTACAATTTTGGAAGTCATAAGAGTCCTCACCAAGAGCAATTTGATGTTGAATTTAGAAGATAAGTGTCAGAACATGCAACTAGCCATTGGCAGGTTCATGGCTAAGTTTGAACTTTTGAAGGAAAAGGGATTACTTAATCCCTTAGTAATAAATGAAAAGTTAATGACACAGGCAAATTACAACAAGAAGATCAGGGAAGTGGCCAAAGAACAAGTAATCACTTCATCCATGAAGGGCATGCCAGCAAGAAAAGTGTTGTACCAAACATTTGAAAACTTGTTTTACCTCGAGCATGAGGTAAAACACCTGTTTATTAATAAGCCCACTTTTGCCAAATATATAGAGGTAGATGAGATATACAGAAAAATGATCAATATCCAATTACCAAATGAAGAAAGATGGGAAAACATGAATGATTTACTGTAGTAAAGGACAGTAAATTATAAATCTACAGTAAAAAGTGAAACATCAAGGTAAAAGGATATTAACAGGTCAGAAGGGTTAAAGTGTATCAGATGAAAGAGTATGAGGTGAAAGGTTAAATTAAAACAGAACATCCAGCATGAAGACCAAACAACCAAGCAACATAAAGGGCAAAAGGTCAAAGAACAAATCCAACATAACCTTAATAATAGGGAGAGCAAGAAGCATTTCAATAGCTGTCCCTAACTTCTTGCAAGAAGATATTTCTTTTTTCGTAGATTAGTTTTGAAAGATGTTTAAGATATTTTGTAATTCCTTTTGTATAAATACTTCAAAATTCAAAGTATTAGGGTGGATTATTTTACATTTGTAGATTTATTTTGATCTTGAACCTAAGGGTGATTGTACCATTTTCAAGT
>APFE030818162.1:0-16657 GCA_000404065.3 Pinus taeda | reverse complement strand
CACTTTCACCCTCCACTTGTACTCATGAGATGTGACCCATTTAATTATGGCTCCTCTCCACCGTACTTTACGCAACCATTTCATCAACGTGTAACGTCTCTCACACAGTCGTTCAGTTCAAAAATTCCAACTCCACTTCACTACCCTACCATTTTGTTAAAGCCACACCTCATTCGCATACATCTCCATTCCATTTTGTGAACTCACCTTGGCTGCTCATCCTCTGTTTCCACTTACAGTTCCTGAACACTCCCGTTACCTGTATCCATCTTCCATTTTCAGCCATTGTTCTTCCATAAACCTTGCAACCTAGACATCTTACCTCTGTTAAAAACCCTCACATGCAGTTGAATTTCAAACAGAGGAAAGGATGGGACGGTTACTGAGGGCAGAGCCGGAAGGGCCTAAGTTCTTAGAAGGATACCCTCAAGTAAAATATTTGCTGAAGAGGGCTAAATGGCTCCACTTCATACAAAAATTTAAGGGCCACAATAAGCAAGTAACAAAATCCTTTGCAAGGTCTTTCAACGACCAGGTGGTGGAGATTGGAGACCTGAAGTTCACAGTCACTGAAGCTTCAATTGCAGCTGCTACAGACTTGCCCCAGGAAGGTGAGCGTTGGTTTAAAAAAAAAAATTGGATGAGCAAGCATGGAGAATTATATTACGTAACCCAGGTATGGACGTTAATGTATTCACAAAAGGAATTCTTGTTCATGCATTAAAAGAAGAATGGGCCAGCTTACTGTTAATCATTCAAAATTTTATCACTTGCGAAGGTCGATTTGGGGCAATGTACATGTATCATACTAGGCTATTGATGAACTTCTTAGAGAACCAAACTCTTAATCTGCCATATTTCTTATTGATCAGTTTGAAAAAGATGATCACCACAATCCAAAAGAACATAGGGGACATAGAACCTCATTTATATCATCATGGACTTGTGAGGATTCTAATTGAAGATCAATTGAAGAAAAACAAAGATACTTGGGAATGGTTTCTAGTAAGAAACTAATTTCAAGAGCCATTTGAGGCACCTGAAAGCAGTACACCAAAGGCACCAAGAAGGAGTAGAAGAAAAGGAAAAAGTGCCATAATCCAAGACTCCCGTATTGACAAAACTAAAGAAATTGGTCAAAAAGAGAAGAAGGAAAGAACTAAGGACAGAAAACAGAGAAAATTGAAGGGAAAAAGGAACATACAAGATGTTTACCAATCACCAGAGCCATCTATAGAGGAAGACTATCAAGTGTTATCTGAGAGACTAGTGCATCTTCGAAAGCAAGCTACCACAGCTAAGAAGAAAGAAAAAGGAAAACAAAACATGGAAGAAGAAAGTACTAGCCCACAATACTTAAGAAGAAGCAGCAGGCTCAGAGGAAAGTGGAGGAAAACACAAGTAAAAGGACCCCACTTCATCGACTTGGGTGGGGAAACACCCAAGAAACCTCCAGCTAGCCATAGTCCACCTCATCCTCTGCCAAATATTGAAACCAACCCTCTAGATGTTGATGTAAGCCCTTCTCGACCAGAATTAGAAGACAACCCTCCTCCTCAACAAGACTTTGAAGCCAGCCCAAGGAAAGCACCTGAAATAGATCTAAGATAGCAAGAGGTGTATGATTACCTCGAATCCTTAGAGAAGACAGCTGCATGCCCGAGCACATCATCCACTCTGCCTCACATAACACAAGATGCACAAGTCCAATCCTTGAAATAAGAAGTGTTTGAACTGGAGGTTTTAAACAGGCATATTAAACAAGAAAATGAAGCATTAAAGGAGCAAAGCAAAGTGGAAAAAATCATTCATGATAATATTATGCTACATATGGGACTATGGCAGAAAAAGAACAAGAAATTAAAGAAAAATTGCAGAAAGTTGAGCAAGGAATTAATCAATCTCAAGTTCAGATGTTGATAAGGAAACCCAGGATGGTGGTAGCACCAAGAAAGAAGAAAAGAGGACTGTATGTACTAGCAGAGGCTTCAGAATACATAGATTAAAGGGGGATGACTAAAATTTTGGTTGCATGAGGTCATGCAACACCTTCACAGTGGGGGTATGTTGAGTCCCAAACTTACATCTTCCCTATATACCTTTTTAGCCTTTTTTCCAGTTACCTGAACTTCCAAGCTATCAAATCATTGCATATTAGTTTAAAAAGAGCATCTAAAATGGTTTCCTAACTATGTCTTGTGACTGTTGTTTGATTTAGATTTTTGCTCAGTCAGTTGTGGAATCTTGTCACTTTCTGCAGCTAGCTCAAGTTTCCACAACCTTTTTGTTGAATTCTATGTTACAAGTGTCTACTGGAGAATCCGGCCACATGGGCCAGCTGCAAATGATGTGGAAATGGAACAAGTCCCCTTGGTTCAGCCGAATCACTCACAGAAGATCATGGTCAAAGCCAATCAAGCGGTGGTCAACACTAAGAGTTTTGCGGTGGTAGGACTCTGTTTTCATCACGAGGAGAATTGCGTGGCAAGATCCTAAATCTTACGAGGTGTGCTAACACCTAGGGACTGCCCCATGAACCAAATCTAACAGCCAACCTCCTTGGATTGAATTCTCACGGCTACCATACTGCTAGATTTTTGGACGTGGTCATTCACGTGTATGTTTACCAGTGCAGATCTTAGGAATTAGTTATGTTATTTCCTGTTATAAATAAAGCATCCTTGTATGCATAAAAACTAGTTTTTGGTATGTAATCTTGACTGTTTTACGAGCCACTATGCTGTGACTTAGTCCTGATGTTCTGACTGTATTTCAATATATGAGAAGACACTGCTTTTAAGTTCAAATCCGTGATTGATTTCTGATTGGCCGAGGTTGCAGAGGGCCCCTATACACCAAGGTTCTGTAGCTATTATACAGTTTCATGCTTTCTTCATTTATGTTCTTGATGCCATAATTGTTTGCTTGTATATATCGCACTGGTTATGGTATTCATGTTGATTGCTATCCAAAGTTTCTTTTATGCTTTCTAATGACTGTCAACTGATCAACGTTTTATTTCATGTTCTAATAGATAGCCCAGGCAAGTGCACATATCTTTTTGATGCTAATGACATGATGGAATTATCTTGTCCTTTTGCTGATTTTTTTTCATAGTTCTAATTCCAGCACTGCTTATTTCTTTCAATTTTGTTTTGTTCATTTACTTTTCTGCAAGATAGATATTAGACTATTCATGTCATTTTCAGTCACCTCCTATAGCCAAAGCAAGTCGAATGGTGAGGGATTGAAGTGTGAATTTATAGTTTGATATTAGTTTATTTGTTTTTGCAAGTTAGTGATTAGATTACTCATGTCATTTTTTATTACCTCCTATAGCGAGAGCGAGTCGAATGGTGAGGGATTGAAGTATGAATGTGTAGTTTGATCTTAGTTTCATTTTATGCAATTTAGATATCAGATTACTCAATTTGTTTATGATTACCTCCTATAGCCATAGGGAGTCAAATGGTGAGGGGTCAGAATATGAGTTGATGTGATATGATTTAGTTTACTTTGCTTACAGTTTTTGAATTTCTTTCGGTTCAGTTTTCTTTTTATACAACAACAAGGATACTGGGTTTCATAGTCACTAGCTCACTATTTGGTTTAATTAGAATTTAGGTACATTTTTATTTTCTCTTAGTAATTGATTTCATCATTGCAAATTTGAAAACCTTTTTGAAAATTTTGAAGTTTGGAAATTATTTTAAAGGTCATCATTGCCTTGAATACTTATATCCATACTTGATTTTTAGAATTTCCATCTCACATTAGGGAATTAACAAGAAGATAAACCCAAAAACAAACCAAAAATCAAAAACGACAAAGAAGTAAGAAATCGGTTTTCTTTCATATATAGTGCACTTCACTTCAGCAGTTTACGACTCCCAGATTGACAATTTATATAGCAATTTAGGACACACTAAATTGACCAAACAATACCTTCAATCAAGTTTAATTGATATGACCTTCTTCACTGCATTTCAGAGAGTATATCTTCTAAAATTTCATGTATCTCTTTTATGTCTCCTTTCTTGCTACATAGGGATGAGAGGACCTTAAGAGTTCCCTCCCATGAATTCAAAGGAGACCCATTTCCTTGATATGTTCACTGACTTCTTTTGTCTATGAGCATTATGACAATCACAATCCTCCTTATTCCATGCAAGGATTTTTGATGACCCATCCAACCTATATATCTCCTTGCAATTATGAATTCATTTTACCAAATTGATTAATGAAAATACTTACTTGACAAGTGAAGATAAAATCTTCACCTTGATCATGTTGAGTTTACACTGATGCTTCCTCCAGGTGATCTTTGAGTTGATGTGATTTTATTGTATATCCTTGGGGTCGTTTTGCGATGCTCCTTGCTGGTGTAGAATCTTGTTGATCCTTGCTTGAGTTGACTAGCATGAGAAACTGGAATCCCTTTTTCAAAGATCTCCTTTGAGACCTTCTAGGATTGTCCAACACCAAACACTAAAATTGCTCCAGACTATAAGTTATTGAGATCTATGTGGTATGATAGATATTGTAATGACACCCAATTTGTGGCTAGCATCGAAACTGAGGGAGGTTCTATTTTTTCTTCTTTTGATTGTGATCTGAGTTCTAAGCACTAGCATTGAGACTCTACCTTGACTGAGATTACTTGATCTTGGCACATAAATTATCCTGAATTGTCTTGATGTTATAGATTGTCTCCTTAACAAAAACCCTTTTTGTTGTAGACTGATCCTTCAATTTTTGACAAAGACATTCAACTTGCTTTGATGCTCTTCTTGAAGTTGATCCTTGAATGTTTCTTTTTGTTGCCATTCCTTTGACTTCAGAACTATAGCTTTGATACCATGCTGAAAAAATTATGGTAATCAAGATTAATGAGACTCTTTTTGCATGATAACTATTTTTGAGGCATTTTTATCTTTTTATTATTAGCACGATCTTCTCTTGATATTATTAGAGTGTGTCATTTTAGTTCATAAAATAGCTACCAAAAACAAAAGAGACAAGAACACAAGATGTTGGCTTTATGCTAGGGCCAAAACCTCTCACTCTTTGAGAGGAAAACCTGCACAAAATTCTTCTTATAAAGATTCCAACTGATGAATACCAAGACCATGACCCTTGACTTACTAGGCCACTCCAAGACCAAGACATTACTCCTCTTCTTCATCAATGTTGAGATCATCATCATTACCGTTGCTTTACCGAGTTCATCATTCTGCACCTTCATTGAGATATTCATCATAACGATGAGATCATTACTCCTGAGATCATTACTGTTGCACCATAGCTCCATCTTCACTTAGATAATTGTTGCACTCTTATTGAGATCATCATTATGTCAACGAGGTCTTTATACTACATGAGAGTTGCACCGAGATATGGATCATGACCTTGTCTTCATTATGATCGAGATCATGATTGCTATTTTACTGAGATCATGACTGTAATTGGTATGATGAGAGTGTATAATAATGAGGTCACAATCATGCCGATATTGTACCTATGTCTAGAGAGAAATGTGGAGTGTGCATGACTGGGAGTTCCTTGCACCAATATCTTCATCACCAGTTCTCTTGCTCATGAAACCCACGCAACAAGGCATATAAAAACTAATTTTGTTCTCTTTATTACATCATTTAAATCAGTCATAATTACATGTCATTATAAATACCAAACCTAGTTACACTTTATTCAACATTGCGGACTCTAGAAAGCCCTATATGGCTTGAAGCAAGCTCTTAGGGCATGGTATGCAATAATCGATGCATGTCTATTAAGGATTGGGTTCATCAAAATTTTTGTTGATGCAAATATATACATCAAAATAGTGAAGGATGAACCAGTCATTATACTACTATATGTGGAAGATTTGTTTATTACAAGTGTGGAGCAAAAAAATCCAGAATGCAAGAAAATGTTGGCAGTGGAATCTGAAATGAAAGATATGGGACTCATGCATTATTAATTAGGTTTGGAAGTCTTGCAGAAACCTGGTGAGTATATCTTGGTCAAGCAAAATACATAATCAATATGTTGCAGAAGTTCGGTATGATGGATTCCAAGCCTATGACTACTCTCATGATCACTAACCTCAAGAAGTTGAGAATCTATGACTCTAGTCTTGTTGATACTACTAGTTATCGTAAGTTGGTGAGCTCTCTAATTTACTTAGTGAATACACGACCCGATATAAGTTTCGTTTTGAATGTTCTTAGTCAAATTTAGTTGGAGCCTCGTCATGACCATTTGATAGTTTTCAAGCATATTTTGAGATATCTATATGGCACAATACATCACTGCCTAAAATATGATAGTAAGGAAGTCAAGTTAACAATTTTTATAGATTTTGATTTGGGTGGCAGTGAGAGTAATGGAAGGAGCGCTATCAGTGGATGTTTCAATTTGGGATCTGTAATGATTTCATGGATGATTAGAAAATAAGATCCTATTGTGTTAAGTAGTGTTGAAGTAGAATATGTTGTTGCATGTGAAGTAGGAAAGGAAGTTGTTTGGTTAAGGAAACTCTTGTCAGATTTGTTTAGAAAGCATCTGGATCGTATAGTGATAAATTGTGATAATCAAAGTAGCATCAATATGTCTCAAGAGCTCGTATTCCATGCAAGGACAAAGCATATGAACAACAAGTACCATTACATTAGAAGTTTGGTTCAAGATGGAGTCGTAAATTTGTAATATATTCCGATAGATGAAAAGGTTGTGGATGTGCTGACAAAATCTCTCCCGAATAAGAAGTTTGAATATTTCAAAAGCATGCTTGGATTGGTTGATGTTACAAATATGGTTGGGAGGGAGAGTTGAATCATCTAATGGCAAGATGCTTGGGAGGAAATTTGGTTGGCATATGTGTTGATGTCTAGTTCCCAAAGAGGGAGGGTGGCGTTGGTCATGGAGCCCTGACCTTGGATACACACCTAGATCCTTGCATTGATGGTTAACAAGTAAGCTTGATGGTACCTAGAGTGGTTGAAAGCTTGAGTCCATCTTAGTCCCACCTGGATAGGTTACCCTAGTCAGGTATCTAGTATATAGAATTATGTGTGCTAAGCTCTTCATAGTTCATTTCATTTTGATACCATCCATTTACCTTCATAAGTATGTAATTATGAATACCTCCCTAGTTAAGAGGAAGTGTTGAAGAATGTAACTAGTTTCGGTCTTCATAATTGTATTTATCAAAAGAAATTTTATTATTGATGTAATTTACTTATTAAAGCATGGGTTTCATGCTTTGGTCAATGTTTTTATAGATCAAAGTCTCCATTGAATATTCTAGGGTCTGTCATGATTCGTTAAAGTCATCGTCATATTTATTAGACCCTTCTTGGGATTTTGTTCCATGTAAAAGGATTTATTTTTTAGTCGAAATTGTCATTTGTCACCTCCACACCAAGTCGGCCCTGTCTTCAGAAAGTCGGCCTAGATTAGGGAAATTCGACCTCACAAGAAGGTTATTTATCGAGAAACTTGACTTCATTTGGAGAGAATCATCAACAAGTTTGATCTCTAAGAAGAAGTAGTTGGAAAAGAGTGTGAAGTTATTGCAGAATAAGGAGAGAAACTAAGAAGAAGAAAATCAAGTTTTTGGGCTACCTTTCTCTCACACGTGTGAAGATATTGGGCTGAAGTTGGGGCTGAAATTTTGTTTCTACTATAGGGCTGAAGTTTTGAAGCTAGGGACCGAAAATCTGTTGTTGGGGGGCGAAATTTTGATATGAAGTTGCATCTTGAAGAGTTGAAACTTGGAGGGTTGAGCAAAGGATGTCTACAAGGAGGAAGGGTTGACTTGGTCATTGGAGGAGGTCTTTGTCTAGTTCTAAGAGGTCTTGGAGTCTCATCTTGATCTGAAGATATTAATGGAAGAGCTTGACTGGGTTTTCCCCTAGATAGGGTTTTTTCCTTAGCTGAGTGCCTACATATTGTGCCTTATGTTCTTGTGATCTTCATACATACATAATTTGGTAATTTCTTGATGAAAGATTAACTAATAAAGAAGTAAAAGAAGCCAACATAATTCACAAGTAATTATCAAGAAAGAGGAATTAAACCCTAATTTCTACAAGCCTTGATTTCTCAACATTTCTAGATTAGAATATTAAAATAAATATTAAATGGTTTATTTATGTATCCAGTTGAAATATGAAAATATAAATAATATCAATTTTATTTGTTTTTTTATTTTAATTACTTCAAAGGGATTTTAAAATTTGATATAAAACATGGAAATATTTTATTTATAACTAAGAGATGGTGAGATATTTTTACCATATCTCATTTTTATTGGGTTGTAATATCACTAGCAAATAAAGCAAGCATAGTTAGAGCGAGACTACTTTAAACTAACAACAAAAAATGTATATTTGTTTTTTATTTTGATTATAGCTAACATTATTTTTAATTTGAAGAATATTTTATTTTTATTTTAAAAGGGACAAGTGTAAACTCCAATTTGAGCACAAACAAAATTACACATCACTCTCATGTTGTTCTATAGAATGTACCTTTCAATTCAATAATGTTAAAAAAATAATAAAATTAAAATCAATTCAATTAAAAATATTAAATAAGAAGAAGAAGAAGAAGCAACTAAATTATACACACCCTTACACATTACACAATATATAGACATATAATTGATGGAATTGAAGAAGATCACAATATAGATTGAGGAAATTGTGAAAGCTAACAACAAAGATTAACTTGAAAACAAACAACACAACAACCAAATTAGGGAATTTTTTCTCACATTGTTTGTGGAACTCTCTCGTGGATGTTTAGTTAGCTCTATATGTAAATTTTCATATCATATTACACAATTTACACAATTTGAATAGCTCTATGTGTAAACTTCCATATTATATTACACACTTTGAATAAACATAGAGCACAAAGAAAAGAAAAATATTGAAAAGCCTAGGATCTCTATAACCTTAACCACAACAATTGAAAACTAGAATTTTTCTTTTAATTGAATGACCTTCCCTACCACCCTAAAACCTTAACATTAATTAAATAAGATAAGGTACATCTTAAGCTTGGATTTATGAAGTATCCACAGGGATCACATTTGTAAACATGTATTATTTTTTATTATAAAGGAATTAATATGTAACATAAAATTAAATGATAAAAAAATTACATATTTGAAGAAATTTAATCCCTCATGGTGCTTGATAAATTTGGATTTAAGATGGATCTAGCCTAATTCTTAAGAACTTATGAATGTAATTCTATAGTATGAGCACAATTTATAATGAGATTCATGAGTTCTTTATTCATTGGTGCTCACACCCATAAAAATATGGGGAGAGGCTTGAATCCTATGGAGTTTTTTAGAAATTAGTTTTCTTTTTTCCAAAGGCAAGAGAACGCTACCTTAAATCTAATTGCATAAGAAAACATAGTACATGAACATTCACTATGAGATCAATATCAAAAATTGGGTTATGTGAAGCTGTGTAGAGTGTAGTGGGACCCCTGATTTATTTTTACTTCTTGTTCTCTAAGCTACATTTTGGATTTCCTTTCTCAAGTGAGAGTTGTAGAATCTAGGGAAGAGGTGAGATTTTTATTGGTTGCAATCATCAAAATGAAGGGATATTTATTGAGAACTTCTTTGAATTCTAATGGAGATTTATTAGGATGTTGTCCAAATTCTTCAACTCAAACACTTTTCACTTTCTATGCTCCTTCTCCATTTTTTTTTTAATCTAGAGAATCAATAGAATTGTTTCCTATCATCGAGAGAATTGGGACAGGGTCAATGAGACTACCATTATACTCTTAATCCTAGCATAATTGCACACAAGCCTTGCTAGATAGGTAAATCAAATTTCAAACCTAGGCGGAGCCCCTATATTAGTTATAAAATGCATTCCAGTGCCAAGCATCCACTTTCCAACTTTGCTCCCGATTTGTTATTATTTGAATTAAGTTAATTGTTAGGTCCATATTAGGTTAATGTTACCATAAACACCTTAATCAAAGGATGGTTCCCAAGGATTTTCATTTCATAGCCTCCTTATCCGTTTTGGGATGCCTCTAGAAGATCCCATATTTGAATTTTAATAGAATGATGGGGGGAGCACCAGATATTTCAAAGGATCAAACTTCTTTTCAAGATATTTTGATCTTTTAGAGGATATTATTCCTCCCCTTGACTTGAAATGGGGGTGGATTCCCATGCTGTTGAGGCCCTTCACTCTCTAGAGTCATTATAGGAAGTTCCTTATTTTCCTATATTAGGATTTCTCTATCTTGCTTAGGGGAGGAAGGGGGAATAATTTATGTGTCTAAGCTAGGAAATACTTTGTTTCGTGGGAGATTCAACATTCAAAATTTGTTTGGGGTTAAATTAGTTTTTCTATTATTATTGGAGTGAGGAGTATCTTGAGGTTATCTTCTGTTTTTGTTCTAAGTTCTGGATGCTTACTAAAATTATCCCTCATTCAATTAGGGTGAGTATACTTCTGAAGCAATTTTCTCAAAGTTCCCATTCTTGTGGCAACTATTACACTTAAATGGAATTTGTTGACAATCCAATTGTTGCACATTGATCTTGTTTTCGATTTGAAGCTTTATCTCATTAGAAAAGACTTCTTCAAGATTAAATTTAGTATAAATTCAAGTGCACGAGTATGTGCCTCATCTTCATTTAGTTGTTTACAAACATACCCATGATTTATTGTTAATTTCCCAAGGGTTTCATTTGCTTAGAGGTCCAGGGAGGGGGGGAGTACTATGGATGAAAATGAAATAATTAAGGGTATCTCCTCCTCTAGACCAAATTTCAAAGACCTTATTTCAAATATAGTGCATTAGCTCTAAGGGACCAGGGACCATTCAAAAATGGTATCATAGTATTCTTTAAATTGAAAATGAAAAGAAAAGTAACCCTTGTCATTGAGGCAGAATTGAACCCCCACCCTCACATAAGGGATGCATTTATTTTGGATCCATGCTTTTAAGACTTTTTTATTCATCCATGCCCCCATGAATTTCCCGATCAAGATTTTTTCTAAAAACAACATTGTTTCTCTCTTCATAATAACAAGGGGAATGCATAGTTTGTGGATGCCAAAAATTGAATCATTGTAAGTAGATTATACACTACAAAATATAACCTAAAAACTTATATAACTAAAAATAAGAACAACAATCAATATTACTACTACAAAGTATTGAAAGCGCATGTTGTTAATAATTAAAACAAGAAGCATGCAAATTTGAACCCTAAAAATAACATCAATTTTATGTATTAATTCTAAAATTAATAAAGTAAATGCTATAGCCCAAAACTCAAACTTTCAAACCATCACAATAGTGCACCCTGCTTCTCCTTCATAGAATAGGAAGAAGATATGGTCATGATTAATCTAGACACATGCACAACACCACCTCAACTAATCTAGTGTGCCTTTTTTGCATGGATAGTTGAGCAACATAAAGTGCACATCTTCTTGAGATGTTCTACAGGATGAAATGATACATTATCCTACAAATTTACACCCTTAACTAACAGTGGGAGTCAGCATGCATGGACTCATAGTCTAACCATGGAGATATGTTGTCTAATCATGCCCTTTATTTGTGCATGAAAAAACTAAATAAAATAAAATTGAGAATGGGGACTAAACTAGTAAATAAAGAAAATCATATAAACTATAAATTAATAGAGGATGGTGCATGCATGATTTTGACATGCATGTGCTCCCTATCTTTTTCTCCTCCATAAATTCCTTGAGTGTTCTCATTACATTGTTGTTCTCTACTATGCTCAAAGAAGGAAAGTGATATAGCTAGAACATAACTTGAGCTACATACAAGTCATGCTAACTCTCTCCTTCTTAGTTAGGAAAGTGCTCTCCACCACAACAAGCCTCTCCCTAAACATCTCAAAATCCCGCTTTGCCAAGGGCTTGGTTAGGATTTATGAAAATTGTTGATATCTATGTAAGTATTGGAGAAAAACCACACCCTTTTGTATCCTATCTCTAATGAAGTAGTGTGTTATATCCATATCCTTGGATTGATCATGTAATACTATATTCTCAAAAAGTTTGTTACAAGTTTGATTTTCATAGTAAAATCATGGTCTTGTCCAAAGTCTTATCTATCAACTTTATTAATAACTTGTGAAGTAAGACTATTTCACAACTAATAGCATTTCCTACCATGTATTTTTCTTGTACTAAGCTAAGTGTCATTGAAGCTTACTTCCTATTGAAATAGGAAAGTATACAAGAACCTATATTAAATCAACACCTTGAAGTGCTCCTCCTGTCACTAGCACTAATTACACAATCCAAATTTGTAAGCCATTTAATACCAACTCTCCATCCCCAACATATCTCAAACCAAAATGCATTATGCCCTTCAAGTACTAGAGCACATTTGTTGTAGTAACACAATGAGCTTGTATGGGCTCCATCATAGTTGGCTCAAAGTATTAACTACAACATAAATATCAAGTCTTATCTTTACTAGATACATAAAAGAACCTAGGTACCTATAAATGTGGATCAATTAAATCTAAATTCAAATTGGTAAATAACTTTATATTTACTACCATAGAAGTAGTCATGATCTTACAATCCATCATTCAAAATATCTTCAAAACCTCAACTACATGGTTAACATGCTTAAGGAAAACATCAATTGGACTTTGTGATAACTCTATACCTAAGAATTAATGCATCAAGCCAATGTCTATGATATTAAATTCCTAGGAAACTCTAAATCACACCATATTATGAGTTTTAATGAACTTCCTATAAGTATAAGATCATCTACACATAGGGATCAAATTAGCATGTTAGAATCATCAACCATATCGTAAACATTAGAATCTATATATGTCACAAAGAAATCCAAATTTGGAAGATACTCGTCAATCCTAGAGTGTCATGCATGTGGTATCGAATTCAACTCATATGGAAATTTTCTTCAGCCTACAAACATGGGTATCATACCCATGCACTTCAAATCCTCTTAGCTAATTTATGTACACTTCCTTCTTCATTAGATAATTAAGACATGTTATTTTTGCATCCATTTGATATAAATTCCAACCAAAGGTTGATGTTAAATACATAATAAATAATATGGAGGTATACTTAGCAACAGGAGAAAAAATATATTCATAGTCAATACCCTGATTGGGAGAACCGTCTAATGAAAAACCGAGCTTTGAAATTATCTAGGTCACCATCTCTTACAAACTTAACCTTGTACATCCACTTGGAGCCAATAATTGACTTTCTTTATTTTATAGGCATAATTTCCCACACATGATTCTTCATGATGCTGTATTCATCCATCATGACATCTAACCAAAGTTGTGACTCTTCAAAACTAGAGCACTCTACTTCAAATGATGGAAGATATTAGCACGGGGGCTTCACTAGGGAACAATACCATACCACGTGCATTCATATTGGGGGATATATATTGAGGAAAAAATGACAATATATTGGGGGATATATAGGGGTGTTGTCGTTGTGACAAACATCCTCCAAAGTTTGGTCTACGCTTGAATTTTAGAGTCTACTATGGACCTTGTGGTTGTTTGTTCCACAACGTCAAAGGTGCATGCTCACACATGCTCATTCTGCCACAAATTCATGAGTGCAATCATTTATGCAAGCTTGAACAAGAATAGCACAAGTCCATCAAGACAATGTCTGTGCAATGTTCAATTTGTGTCAACGCTCAATGCACACTTTTAGTTGACAGTCTCTCACTTTTGGTTGCGATTGTACTTCTATTTCAATGAGTTTTTCCAACCATCGCCTTTACGCACCTTCACTTTTGCAAGAGTCCCTTTCATGTTTATGATTGTTTCTTTCACTTTTTTTTCACTTCGATAAGTGGCACTTTCATGTTATCTTCGCTCTAGCATGTGTCACTTTCAATGTCGTTCGCATTTTGCAAGTGTTGTCACAAATGTTATCTTTTGGCATGGGAAGTGTCGCATATCATATAAGAGGAGTTTTGAATTGTTTGAAAGGGTAAATTTGGTGTTAATGAGTCCTACTAATCATATAGGCATGTATTATAATCATCCCCTAAGTTTTATGAATTGTCACACAAGTGTGACTCATCATTGTCACCTCAAAGTGTACCTTTAGCATCCAACTTGGAGAGGTAAGTTATATTCTTGTTGCATTTAGGGAATTATGTTGTTCTTGTTTTCTAAGTGATCAATGTTGTTTCGTAGACTTTTCTGAGCGTGTGATCATGATATAGTTTTTCCTTTTTTCACTTGAGCCTCATTAATCCCACATTTAGCCTCATCTAGAAAATACAATCCTGGACAACTTGACCTCACTTAGCCCTCCTGGACTATGCATTGCGTAGTCTTAGCCCTCAATCCCTAACCCTTCCTTTTGGAACTGCAAATTTCGTAGTCACAATGCCTAGCCTTGACCCTTGAGCTCCAAAACTGCACAATCATTGCCTTCCAGTCAACCTCAACTACGCAGTTTCAAGCAACAAGCCTCCATCCTGACTCCTTGAACTATGCAATCCTTAAGGTTTTTCTCGCTCCAAAATTGTACATTGGGAAACTTCAAGTCTCAAGACTCAAGCTGGACCCCCTCAAACCCTCAAATGCATAGTCATCCAACCCTAGCCTTCCAAAACTATGCAACAGACAACTTCAACCCTCAAGCATAACCTCTTGAGTCCCTCAATTGTGTAGTCACTTAGCCTGCTCTCGTTCAAGAACTATGCATTAGGAAACTTCAAGCCTCAAGCTTGACCTCTTGAGCCCCTCACCTATGCAATCCCTGGGTCTCTCTCTCTCTTGTACTGTGAAGTGGGAAACTTCAATCCTCAAGCCTCATGCTTGACCTATTGAGCCCCTCCATTGTGCAGTCTCTCTACCTGGGCCTCCAGAACTATGAACTATGCAGTTTCAAGCCTTAGTCATGGACCTTGACCTCCTAAAATACACAACTACATAATCCCTGAGCCCGCCTCTCAGTCCAACACCCAGTTCTAGCTCAGTTGGTGATTTTCATGAAGCATGATATACTAGGAGTTTTCAAACTGATTTTGTCTTGTCATGAGTGGATTTCATCTGTAGGTATTATATCATGTCATGACAGGATGATGATGGAGGAGAATAAGAAGGAGACCATGCTAGAAGACCCCTATGTGGCTACGAAGACAAGCTAAGCACTAAAGAAGTCATCAAGCAAGAAGATCAAAAGACAATAGCTCCGACAGAAGATCAAAGATCATGATCGTATGAAGACTTTGTATCAATCAGACCCTTGGAGGGTGAATATAAAGGATATGCAAGATCTATCACAAAGATGCAAAGAAAGCAACAAAAGGAGGAGCTTGGAAATGCCACATCATCATGAAGATCCATGTCCTCATTGTCAAGAGCCCTCTCAAGAGTCACATGTGTCATGGTGCCTTGTCACATCATTTGTGGAAAGTAATTATGTAATGTAAAATGAGTGGAAGACCAAGGGTCCCAGATGGAATGTGAAGAGTGACTAGTGGGTTCTAAAGTCACTTAAAGGTCATGTAAGAATTCAAAAAGTCAATGTAGAAGCCCAAGAGTCATGAGGGAGGTAAAGAGTCACATGGGAGGTGAAGAGTCACCTCATTTGTATAAATACACCCTCATAACTCAAGCAAATGGAACTTTTGGGACTTGAAATTTCTCCTTCGCTTCTCTAGCATTGGCATAGGAGAAAATATCTTTCTTTGGGGAAGAAAGTGGTGATTTAATTGTTGAAAATGAAACAAGAAAATCCTAATTTAATTTTGTCCTTGAATTAAATTGGGAATAATATTGTAATTCCACATCTCATGACAACTTGTATTAGTTAACTAAGTTAATTTGAAGTAGTTGGCTCAGTTAATTCAAATAGAGGGTATAGCTTGAGTCATGTAGAGCGTCTCCTACATTATAGGAGTCCTGGTTGAGTTTATCTTGAGTTGTAATTAATTAATTCAGTTTAACTGAGTTAAATTCGTTAAACTAGTTTCAACTGTTAGAGGAACTAGTGGGAGGTCTAGTAGTGTGGTGTTGCCTACAGTGATCAACCAATAAACTGATGATTCACTCATAAATAACTCGTGCATGTCAGATCTTAGAGTTACCCAATTGAGATTGGAGTTTAAGGCCATTGTTTTATCAGTTGTATAATCATCTGAACTGTATAGGTGGTGCATGCAGTCAGAGGAAGGCCTATGAGAATTGGGAAATTTCAATTGAGGAATTTATCTAATTAATCGGGGGCTAATTCCCAAGGAAACAACACAAGGAAATAAGGATTTTGGAAAGAAGAAAATTGGTTAAGTATTAGCATGGGATTGTCTAGGAAGAAGTGAGACAAATAAAGATAGTGCAAAGGTTGCTTGGGCGTAAGAAAAGAATTTTAATCTTTTCATATTTTCTAAGTAATGCAATATATAGATAACATGTGTTTTTAGTTATGGCTTTCCCAAGGAAATCATTATGTAATGTGTTGATTGAATTCTTTCTGTTGTATGCTTCTTGATTTCATGATTGTTTAATTGTTTCCAATGATGAGTAGAGTAGATTCAAGTCTATTGTTTTGGTAAATTACAATTAGCAGTTTAAATCTACAAGGAATTT